>VXBZ01004377.1:192478-215368 GCA_013399135.1 Heliornis fulica | reverse complement strand
GCCTGGAATATCCAAGGGAAAGACCAGAGTTGCCCACAGTGCAGCACACAGAGGCACCAAAGATCTGTGCCATTTACAAAGATAGGTGGGACATGGGTGTGTTGAGGCTGTCTGATAAAGCTACACTTGTTCACTGGAACAGCTTCCAGAGCTTGCAAAGAGTAAAGTCACCATTAGGCAGATGACTTGGTCCTGGCCTGAGGTTTAGCTAAACCTGGGATATGACTGGGTGTGACTGTCGAATATCTGTGGACAGGTCTGTGACAAAGTGGTGGTGCAGAAGGTACAGGTGGTGCTGTGAGGGATGGCTGTACCACACTGGGTGTGATGTGAGAGATATCTGAGCAGAGGGATGCAGTGGGGATGTCTCAGAGGGTCTAATCCTGCAGAGACAACAGGGCTTGGTAAGCTGTCAGTAGTGCTGGGCACCATCCAGAAGTACCGAATCCAGGGGCAGATACCACAAGGCTGGAACTAACAGAGTAAAGGTATTTAGGGGAAGGATGAGAGAAAGGCAGGAGCCAAGGCTGAAGGAGAACATGCCTGTGAAAATGGAGTTAAGGGAGATGGGAGAGTCTGGGAGCCAGCAGTGTCCATGTCCATCTGGGTGACGGGGTGCCTGGCACAGGGCTGCGATGGGCCGGGGAGGGGGGATCCCATCGATCCCACAGCCATGAAAGTTCGTCCCAGTGAGGTAGCTGGATATAACAAAAAGTAGCTTTGGGGCTGATGGGACACTGAGATGGATCTGCTGAGAATTTTACTTCTCAAATGTGTTAGCAGTCGAGAAGAAAACAAGAATTCACACAGTTAATAAGGCAAAGCCTGACAGAGACAAAGGACTCAGTGACACACCAGTGAAAGACTGGCTGAGCAGGCAGAGAAGAGGGAGATGGATTCTCCACAAAATGAAGGTGGTCAGTGATGTTTGTTGGTGCCCAGCAGCAGTAGTTCAAGGAATACCTAACAAGGCTCTCAATAAAAACACTCTTGTCAGGCACCACGAGCTGCTAGCAAACAGAAAGACAAATCCATGAACATGTAGCTGGAGGACAAATGGATGATGGTGATGCAGAGGTCTGGCAGCTGCACTTCATCCACTCACCAAACATGGCAACAGTGCAACAGAAAGAGCCACTTGTCATACACTGCATGACACAGTGTAGCAAAAAGATGTGGGCTTGGGGGTTTTGAATACTTGCCACCTATGGTGTATCATCACAGCAGGCTTGTAAGAGAAGCTTAGTCACAGCCTGACGTTCAGGTAAATTACCAGTGGAGGTGTTCTCAAAGGCTAATTTTAGTTCCATAAGATTAGGCATCCTCTCCTGTCCAAGGCAGGAGCTTATGCTGTCTGGGAGAGAGTCCCTCCCACATCCAACCAAATAAAGCCACTCAAATGTCACTAGTAAGGACAGGCCTGCTGAGCATTACCTACCCTCCTCCCCTGCAGACCACGGTCACCGTCTCCAAACTGCCACCATGGCATTTACATTGAACAAAACCCAGCTGGTGCTGTCTGTCATGGGCCAGAGTTACACCAGGGGGTGTGAACAGTGACACATCAACAGGTGCAGACAAGTTCTTGATGCTGTAGGCACGTCTTGAGCTGCTTTTGGAGGAACTGGGGGTTCTGTGAGGTAATTCATGTTCACAGCCTTTCTAATGTCACCAGCTTTGACAGAGCAAGCCCTGTCATTCATCCAGAGGTCCATCTGCAGATCATGCACTCTTCAGGCTTCAATGCAAATGAAGAATGAATCAGGATAGGACCCCAAATTTGCCTTCCAGGCATTTGAGAAGTGCATGGGATGGATGGTATCTCACTTCATCACTCCCATCCATCAGGTGTGGGCATGGCAACGATGTGGGAGAAAGTATTGACATGTAAAGTGTTGGGAAGTGAGGGAAGGCTCAGCACTGCTCCTAAGAGCACATTGCTGAGAGACACAGCATGTGAGAGCTTATAGGAGAGCTCCAAGACTGCCAAGTGGAAATGCTGAATGAGAGCTCTCATCAAGGCTGTTACACTGTGAATCAGGTGGGGAGAGACCTTCAGGTATGAAGTGGTGAATTGGGAAGTGCTTTACCCTACTCAGTGGGAGAACAGGCTGGTGACACAGATGACCTTAACCATCTATGGGGTGAAATGAGAATGGCCTAAAGGGATGTGTTGGGATGTTAAATTGACCTTACTGATTTAGTGAGAGATGAAGAAATGGTGCATTGTGATACTGAAATGAAGGTGGCACTTCAAATACATGGAAAAATANTGTTCAGGAGGGCCTGTTGTGACAGGACAAGGGGTGATGGTTTCAAAATAGAGAGAGGGAGATTTAGATTGGATATTAGGAAAAAGTTCTTTCATGTGAGAGTGGTGGAGCACTGGAACAGGTTGCCCAGGGAGGTGGTGGATGCCCCTGGATCCCTGGAGACGTTCAAGGCCAGGTTGGATGAGGCCCTGAGCAACCTGAGTGTCCCCTGAGTGTTGGGAGTGTCCCTGCTTCTTGCAGGGAGGTTGAACTGGATGACCTCTGGGATTCCCTTCCAACTCTAATCATTCTGTGATTCTATGATTCTATGATTATATCCAGAATGGATCCAGAGTGGTTTGAACAGGTTCCCAGCTAAGCAGCTCTGAGACAGTTTTCCCCCAGGGATGAGGCCTCAGCTTTTGGATGTTCTGACTCATCTAACACTATGAGATAAATTTTAGGCTCACCATCAGACCAAGGAAGATGAAGAAGAGCACATCTAGGTTTTTGACCATGATGGAAATGGTTGTTAAAGATCTTACACCTTTGTAAAAAAATGATCCAAAGTGGAATGACAGTGCCGTGACATGTTGGATGTTCTCAGTAGGAGGAGCCCTGCTGGAGGCAGGACTGGACTGGGTGATGTTGGGTGTGTTGGGACCAAAACCATAACAAAATACAGATCAGAGAATCCCAGAATCCCAGATTGTGTTGGATTGGAAGGGGCCTTCAAAGGCCATCTAGCCAAACCTGCAGTGAGCAAGGACATCTTCACTAGCTCAGGTTGTTCAGAGCCCCACCGAGCCTACCCTGAGTGTCTCCAGGGATGCCCCCCCCCACCTGTCTGGGCTGTCAGGCAGCACTAGCTGGGGTGAGTCACATATCACACTGAGCCAAGAAGCTCCAGGAGCAGGGAGGGCCAGGGTGGAGCTGTGACTCCCTCTGTCTCTCTGAGGAGANCTGGGCTGTCAGGCAGCACTAGCTGGGGTGAGTCACATATCACACTGAGCCAAGAAGCTCCAGGAGCAGGGAGGGCCAGGTTGGAGCTGTGAGGAAGCCATCAGATAAAGGGCTGCTCTGAGAACAATGAGTTGTCAGGAAGGCATCATGGTCTAGCCATAACTACCCAACTTCTTCCATGCTGGCAGCTGGGACCTGTGACAAGTAATCTCAGCAGTCAGAGAAGCAAACTGTGCACTCATCTCCCACTGGAGACACTCTGGGTGGGAGAGACTCTCCAGGACCCTCCTAGTCTCTGCAAGACTCCTGACCCTCAATCTCCATTAACTGCATAAACAAGGGCTCGTGGTTACTTCCCATTGCCACTGCTTTCTGTACATATAGCAGGCTATATATAGCTATATATGAGCTATATATAGCTATATATGAGCTATAGCAGGCTGGAAGGTGCAGATGTGGAGAGAGCAGCTGATGTGATGGAGGATCTGTTCCACATGACAAGAGCTCTACATCTCTGAAGGCTTCAGATCTGCTTTCAAGCGAACACATTTGCCAAGGATCATTATTTTCCCTTGCAGTTCTCCCAGTCACACTTCTGTGGAATTCAAAGACTGTGTAAGATTTTTCTAGTGTTAAATTTGTGGTTTAGGGGAAATATATTCTGTTCCTGAGTACATTATTCTTTACTTTTGTAAAGAGGGTTTGTTCTTCTGGAAGGCACGTTGATAAAAATGGAATAAATTATGTAGTCTCTGGGAGTGTGGTCACAGCAATGAATTAGGGATTTTTAAATAACAGTAGTAAGGATGAATAACTTGTAAAATGGACATTTTAGCCCCTTTTAAGCACCAGAGTGCTCTGACTTATTTAGTAACAGGGGAATAAATATTACTTGATCCTAATCCCTCATTGTTGCCTATTTCTGACAGAGATCACCTTTTAAGCAATGTAACAGAATCACAGCATTAATTAAAGGAATAATCAATTAAAAAAGTCCCAGAGCAATGCCTCACCCCTGAAACAAGCCTTCCTCTCCTAGGAACCACTGACCCCAGCTGTCTCCATGAGCCTGTGAGCCCCAGCAGACCCACCAGAGGTATGTTCCTCTGGTGAGCATTTAGCTTCCCAGCCTGAGCAATGAAGCTGTGACATGTGTAAAGGGTGAGTGCCAGGAGGATGGATCCAGGCTCTTCTCAGTGAAGGCCAGGGACAGGACAAGGGGCAATGGGTCCGAGCTGGAACATAGGAGCTTCCATCTGAATGTAAGGAAAAACTCTTTCCCAGTGAGGGTGACAGATCACTGGAACAGGCTGCCCAGAGAGGTTGTGGAGTCTCCTTCTCTGGAGACATTCCAGACCAATCTGGACATGTTCCTGTGTGACTTAATCTGGGTGATCCTGCTCGGGCAGGGGGTTGGACTGGATGATCTTTTGAGGTCTCTTCCAGCTCCTGACATTCTGTGATGACAGGATGGTGAAGTCATGGGATTAGACTGTGGCAATTCCTGGCTGTGGGCCCTACTCTGAGTGATGCCTTAACCATATTCTCAGCCCTGGAATTGTGAGGAGAAGCTAAACTAGGGCAAATTTCTTTCTTCCCACTAAGGAACAAGCACCTTCTGCCCAAAGTGACGCGTTCCGAGCTCTTATGTCACACCCTCACACTCTTGCAAAACTCTTTCTGCATTTTCAACTCTTCAAGTTCCAACTCTCCAAGTTCAGTTCTGAAGTTCTGCCATCCCTTGAATTTACTGGTGCAGTTTCAGGTGTCCAACCCAGCCCCTCTAACCTGAAACCCAGCCCCAAGCTGATGGGCCCCTTCCCAGCCACAGCTCTTTCATTTTGCTCCACCTGAAAGCACTGACCTGTTTCCTAACTCAGTTTACTTCAGGAAATAAAAATTAAAAAATAAATTAAAAAGACAAAAGTTTACAGGGGTGTTAACTCTTTTCTAAGATGAACTAGAATGCACTCCCAGGTCGGGGCTGAGTGGTATTTCAAGGATTTCTCACCAGATGAAAGGTTATTGCAAAGGCTGAACCAAAGTGTTTTTTTCTTCATGATTTTTCCTAAACCTAAGCTTGGCCTAACCCCAAAAATAAGTCTGACTTCAGGGAGTAAGATTTCCCATGGATACTGTTGCTGCCCTTGGGACCAAATAACATCTTTTACTTCTTCAGTTCCAGGAACACATAACACTAATTTTACCTTCTGAACTGTGAACTTGCCTTTCATGCACATCTGGTTTGGTGCATCGAGGTCTTTGTGTCTAAGAGCTTCTTTGCACTTAACCAGCATCAGCTCTCCCCCAGATCATCACAGCTCTCTTGACATGGAACACTCTGATCCTTCCTTTACAGAGCTTCTGCCTTTTCATCACGAACAACACACACAACCCAAAATCCGAACAGTTGCTATGGGAGACAGCTCCTTCCCTTAAATCAACTAGCCACTATCAGGTCCAGGTAACATCCAGGCTCTTCCTCAGCCTTCAAACTGTCACAATACTGAAGTCAGACCTTCATCTTTTAGCTTTCCTGACCCTACCCCAAACCTTAGCAGTGGCACCAAATGGGGTCTGAGCCACAGAAAGTGCTTTTACAGCAACACCCCAACCACAGGGCAAGAAACACCCTCCTCCAATCTTAATTTTTTCTAATCCCGATCCAAACCTGAACCCTCATCTCAACCTGACACTGTAAAACTCCTGATTTTAAAGCTCACACTGCTAAAAGAAAACACTTTTAAACAGCACAGTATTTGAATGTGCTATCAAGAGCAGTTTTACGTGGCTTCCTATTGTGCACCGAGAGACAGCTGTGTTTTCACTGTGATAGCTGCTATCAGCTCTCATCTGTTTTCAGGAGAGGTAGATGTGTAATAACCTGATTAAGCACAAAGATTATTGGCTATAGTTGCTGGTATAGTTCTCTGTTTCCCTCTTGGTATTTTGCTTTTTCTTTTTGGCAAGTTTCTTTTTTTTTTGCTTCGGAACATCATCAATTTCAAATAAACACGGTGCAAAACATTTATGAATTGCCATAAACAACACTTAAAGGATGTTAAAGCCATATTCTATTTCCTGCTCTGAAGCTGTTTTGTCTCTGGTGCCACGATAATCCGTCTCACTCGTATGCACAGTGGCACTGCTAATTGTCCTTAATTGAGGCTAGTGACATCTAATATGCTACAGTGGTTTTCTGCTGAATTTTGATCGTGTGCCTGCTGATGAGGGAATCCAGGCTCAGGCATTACACCTGCCTATTGCTATTTGGACAGCCACAAACAATGCAGCAGGAGAGGCCCCTCCCTACTTAGAGTGATATTTCCAGACCCCTGTAATTGCCCAACAGTTTTCTAAAGGTTTTAATATTTCCCTTCCCTCTTTCCAACTGCTGCAGTGCAATCCCTGTGAACGCAACGATGAGGAGGAAAATTAGTTTCTTTATGTGGAATGAGTTTTCCCCAGCATTTGTGCTGTGTATTAAGAAATAGAGGGATAATAAAAGTATTTCTGCCAAGGAAAGTTGATCTTAGCAGAGTTTTACATCCTCCATATTTCCCAGGTGGGCATATAAAGGAAGGGAAAGACAGCATCGTAGATTTAATGGTTTCCACTAACAGACATTAAAGCCTGGTACAAACACAAGTAATTTCAGCTGAGTATGATTTGTACTGGTACATCTGGGTTATGATGGGGGCAAACTCCTGTTGCCTTCAGTTTTAGTGGAAAATGTTTTAAACACCAAGAACATTTAAGTTGATGGCAGCTCATCTCTTCCCCTTTCTTCTTCTGGATGTCGGCTACTCGAAGCACATTTCAGTCATGGTACCTTGCCCAGAAATGCAATCCCAGAACCCCAGACTGGTCTGGGTTGGGACCCCAAGGATCATTGAGTTCCAACCCCCCTGACACAGGCAGGGCCACCAACCTCCAGACCTGGATCTAGAAAAGGCTGCCCAGGGCCCGATCCATACTGTCCTTGAGCACCTCCAGGGTTGGGGTATCCCCCACCTCCTGTTCCAGCCCCTCACCACTCTCCCAGTGAAGAACTTCCCCTGATCTCCAACCTGACCCTTCATCCTCCAGCTTCACTCCAGCCCTTTGTCCCACCACTCTCTGCCCTTGTGAAAACCCGATTTCCCTCCTGTCCATTCACTGCCTTTCAGTCCTGGGGGGCTGCAGTGAGGTCCCCCCCGCAGCCTTCTCTTCTCCAGGCTGCCCCAGCCCAGCTCCCTCAGCCTGTCCTCACAGGGGAGCTGCTCCAGCCCCTGAGCATCTCCATGGCCTCCTCTGACCCCTTTCCACCAGCTCCACATCTCTCTTGACTTGGGGGCCCAGCTCTGGACACAGGACTGCAGATGGGGCCTCCCAAGGGCAGAGCAGAGAGGGACAGTCACCTCCCTGTCCCTGGTGGGTTTTAATTCCGATGGGCACACCTAGCAGTGACAGGCAGGGCAAAAACTTTGGAGTGTTGACTTCTCAGCCCCTGGAGAATAATAGGGTTGAAAGGTTCACAGCAGGCAGCTGAGCGTGTGATGTGTCATGTCTGCAGGAGATGCACCAAGATGTTTTCTCAGTGGTGTCTGTGAGACCTCAGGAAGCACCAGAAAGCCAAAAATATGTGAAAATGTGTTTTGATATGGCATATCAGGAAACAAGAAATCAAAGCAAACAGTAAATTATCTGGAATTATCCAACTTTCCCCTTCCTAGGTACCTTCTCAACTGAGAGACTGTTCGCTGGTGCCAGGCTACAAGCAGTAATTGGAGAAGTTTTGCAGCTTCCCAGATGATTCATAAATTAATTGGCAGAACAGAAGGTTATCTCACCGGTGGGACAAGCATTTGGGCTGGCCTAAGTACAGTATCAATTCCTCTGGCATTAAATAACCTTTCTTTTTCTGACAGACATTAATGGCCTTCCAGGTAGTGGCATGGAGGGGTTTTTTTTTTTGCCATTTACTTTCTGAGAAAGCTCTCATATTGTTCCCAGTTGCTACAACTCAGTTTAAAATTCTGCTCCATACAGGGTAAAGGTGTGTATAACATCAAGTCAAAACCCCATTAGAGAACCTGGGGGTAGAAAACCAGTGCTAAAAGGATATGGCTTTGGTTAATTGCTCATTTGTATTCCACCTTAGTGGTGGAGGTTATATTTTCTGTGGGAGGGTTAACACCTCTGTCTGAGAACAAAACCAAAGATTAGGGGAAGAAAAGTCTTTTTGAAGCCATAAAGGGCAAGCAATTAATTTATCTCATAGGCATGGCTCTGGGTGCAATCTGAAATAAAACAGCTAGAGCTATTTTGGCAGGTAAAAATGGCACATAATACTCAGGATATTGTTCCAGACACAGGACAAAAAGGCTGCATTAAAAATAATAATAATAAGGATAGTAAAACATCATGCAGAGGGACTTTTAATGCCCATGGGGATCCTCAGTGTTACGTAGACTATGGAAAAATGAGTTGAGGATTCTAACTCATTTCTGAGCATACATGACACACCCTTTCTTTAACAATATAGGGACTGAAGTTATCCATCTATTCTTGTGTATAACAGTGAAATAAAAAGAAGATAAAAAAAAAGATCAAATGTCAGGAAAAAAGGCTTCATATCTTAAAAGCCATCTCTGATCTGCTGTGGGTCTTTTTTCATGTGTGGCTACCAAAATCTAGTGCAGTTTTCTCATGGTTTTGTTCAGTTTAACTGCACTGGTTACCTGGTCATCAGGTTTGCTAGGAAAAACTTCCCAGGGCTGATTGCTGGAATGTGCTGCCCAGGGAGGTGGTGGAGTCTCCATCCCTGGAGGGGTTTAAAAGACAGTCAGATGTGGTGCTGAGGGACAGGGTTTGGTAGTGGATGGCAGGTTGGGGCGATGGTTGGACTTTATCTAAAGGGTCTCTTCCAACCAAGACAATTCTATGATTCTATTTGTCTTTGGTGGGATTTCAATTAGAAAAGCTTAATTTTAGAAGTACTAAAGGACTGAGATAAAAAATGGGACAGTGTCAAATGATAAATCGTATGGCTCATGTTTGTTTCATTCCTGTGAAAACAACTCTTGATTGGAAAGCCTTTGATACAATTAGCATTTAAAACCAGAATTGTAATTTTGGATGAAAGAAAAGTTTTGATGATTTTGATCTTTCCCTGTGGAGAAGTGTATTCTTTTCATGTTTAGATCAAATGTGAGGGAAAGACCATTATAAGACCTGCAATACTTTGTTTGGACGTTCATAAACCGGGATTTGCTGTGCTGTATGATGCCTACATGTGTTTTTTTGTGTCATTTTGTATTTCTGAATTGGGGACATAAATGCTCAAACCAAAAAAGATGTTACAGGAGGTAGGTGTGAAGTGTACTTTCCCAGAGGGCATGAAGCAGAATGATGGCATATGTCACAGAACGTGGTGCTGTTGGTGTGTGTGTTGAAATCGTGCCTTCAGAGAGGGAGCATGTGTGGGAGCTTCCCGTGGTCTGGAATCATTCCTCTCTTTGTGCCGTTGCACTAATTAAGGTGATGCTCCTGCCTTCTATTGGAAGGGAACACAAAAGTCTGGCAATTAATTAATATTGCTATCTCAGGTGAGACTTCTGTCAGTAGAAGCCAGGAAAGGTGTAGAGGAGACAGCTTGATGGGATGGAGCTAACAGGTGAAGCATCGCTTTGGTTTCACACCCACTCGTGCATGTGTTGTGTCACTCGACACAGCATGAAAATGCCCACTGAGACAGTAGGAAACGAAGCCATCTTTGTACCCCAAACCTTTGAGGGCTTTTTCTGATGTATTATTTAACCTAATTTTGACATCTCCTGTATCTTTAAATGTCTTCCAATGACTGCTGACCTTCTTGCAAAAAGCCCTAGATCGTTAAATCCCGTTTGGAGTTAACCTGACTCCCTGCTGACCACAGTTTGTTTTCTCTGAGCTGACAGAGAAGTTCATATTAAAGAAACACAAACTTTTTAGGGTTTCTTTGGTTTTTGTTGATGTGTGTTTGTTGTTGGTTTGTTTTTGTTTTTGTTTTTTTTTTTTTGTTGTTGTTTTTGTTTTTTTTTGTTGTTGTTTTTGTTTTTTTAATTCAGAGTATTTACACTTCCAACTTAAGAACATACAGTATCCTGACAGGCAAGTGTTACAGATGTGGTGACTTGAGTGTAAAATCTGATGGAGGATCTGCTTTACTGGGTACCAGAATGAATACAAACATGTTGGGCTATTTTTTTCTGCCAACAGTGAAGTGATGAGGTAGAAATTAAATTGAAACTTGGATGGTGTGTTAAGCACAGAATTTATTTTTTTTATGTAGAAAAATTTGGAGTCAAAAGAAATGTTTATATTTTTTATATATTATTATATCAATAAAGTGTAATGTTTGTCACTAAATATAAATTACTGGTTTTGCAACCCCAGTCACGCAGAAAAGACCACAGTGGTGCTAACAGGATTTAGGGCTGAAGAAGGTAATTACTGTATTCCATGACCATGTCCAGAGCCTGAAACTCGTGATTTAGGACTCACAAAAATTACCACAGTGGGCAACCTCAGTGAGAGCATGTACACAGGCACTATTTGTAAACTATTTATTCTTTTTCCTTTCACAACTGTGAAACAGAAAGATATTTTATACCCACTTGGAAAATGGAGCTGGATCTCTAGAGGCATTTTCATGGGCTTCTGAGCAATGGGAACAAATATATAGGCTAAAATAATAATAAAAAATGTGTGGACAAAACTTAGCTGCAATCTACAGTCATCACATGGTGATAATTAGCCTTGGCCTGGTTTAACCTCAAGCCACACACAGTATTGTGAGGTGATGCTTTCCCTGGTGAGCTCTTCTTTCTCCATGGAAATGAGCTGTCTGGAGTTTCCTAGGGTTGTTTATTGTTTTTCTTCTGGTGTTTTCTGTTTCTTTCTGGAGTTTTCCTAAGCAAGTAGGAAGAGGTACACCCCTAAGCAGGGATGCCAGCACAGTGCAGGAGTGCAGCTGTCCTGAGGGCAAGACACAGAGTTGATGAAGTAAAAACTAGTGCAAAACTAAAAGAAGAAAAGCTGATGCTCCTGCTTTGGTTTGGTTTCTCTTTGTTGGTTGCTTTTTATTTTTCCCCAGAGGGGCAATTCTGTATTGAGATAAAGGTACATTTCCCCCTCTGTACAGCAGCTACCTATGAGCTTTACTGTGACCATTTACCTTGTCAAATGAGTTGCCATGATCTGCTCTGCAAAAATGATCCTTTGGACACAGCACTTCAAGTACAGTTTGAAATGAAAAATCTCCAGGGTTTGTTTTTGCTTTTAATATGAGAAAAGGTACAAAAGCAATAACAGCATAAAGTCAAAATTGGTTTACTAACAATTTTATTTGTATTCTGGTAGTGTGGGTAAATAGTGTAACACTACAGGAACTCAGGTATGAAACATGGAACTCGATTTTTAAACCACAGATAACTCTCTGTCCCAGACCTCTCCAAAGACAGAAGTGTTATCCTATTAGCCTGGTGATGATAATAAGGAATGATCTGTCAGAAAGCCAGTTACACTGAACCCAGCTGCACCATCCCTGGCTGATGTAACACACATTTGGAAGACATCATTAAGGAGGACAGTAGTTAAGAGTTCCTGGCACTGCAATTATAACAGACCCCAAACCCTGCAGTAATTGGAGATTCCAATCCAGACCTAAAACCAGGAACCTTAGTTTTAAGAGTGACAGCTCTGGGATCCAGCAGAGCAGGGAGGGGACTGAATGGAGCTGCTGCCACACACAAATCAAACACCAACAAAGTTTGCCTACAAGCACAACTGCATGGAGCCCTTGGACTGCATGGCAGTCACACATGACTTTCTTTGGTTGGGGTTTCATTTTTTGATGTTTTTGTTTTTTTTTTTTTCTTTTTAAATTGCACTGTATTCCTTAATCCTTTATGTTAATGAAGTTATTAACATCTCCTGAGTCTGTAACATTTTGTGGAAAAGGATATATAACAGAATCAAAGAAACCATAACAAAGGTTGTGGACTGTAAGTCATCCTCATGCTGGAATCACCACCAAACTGGCTTGACAAGGGGAGGGGGTTTGCCCCCAGGTTCAGAACAGTGAGCTATTTTTTTGATTGCATTATATGATGCATGGTGGACTTTTGTAGGTCATTTTTTTCTAGGTTATTCAGGAATCATGTCCAACAAACTCCTACTTTGATCTTTTCTACTCTTCTCCTAAGAGAAGAATTTCCACCTGTAGTTATGGTCTCCTGGTTTCCTTGGAACAGCTCTGCCTGCCTCTAGTCACTACTGGAACATATGTCCTGGTTCTACAAATAGTAAAGAAGAATGTAGTTAGAAGATAAGTGTCAGTAGATAGCTCTACACCAGCTTCAGTGCATCACCTTGTCCAGAGCTCCTCCAGCTCCGGTCTCCACTTTAAACTGAAATTCCCACAGGAGTTTGGGTGTGGGTAAGAAAACCAGGAAAACAAACAGAGCCCTGGCCACAGACTCACAGACTGTGAGGAGCTGGTCCCCAGACCTGAGGCTTCCTCAAGGCACCCTCCAGCAGCTGACAGTGTGTGCAGTGTCACTGTGATGAGTGTGTCTCTGCATGTGCCTGGATGTGTTTCATCTCCAAAGGGATGCGATGCCTCAGCAGCGCCGCTCCAACGTGTGTGAGGCCCTCTGTGGTCCCAACTCTTTGGCTTTGGGGCAACTCCTGTGGGGTACAAAAGGGTTGCTCACTGTTTTTCTGCATCTGGTGCCTGTAAATCTACCCTTGAGCCAGTAGAAAAAGAATTTCACTCAGGGAGGTATCCCAGGAAGCTTGAAGAGCCTTCTGCTTCGTCATAAACAGCTGTCAACTTTTATCCTTAAAAGAAACACTGATTTCTGTGCATGCCAAAGGCTGGGAAAATCATCCCTGGGCTTAAATTGTTTGGGAACCAGGATGCACAACGGTGCTGTCACATTTATCCTCATTGTCCTCAGAGACTTCCTCTTTGTTGAGTTGGTTTCATGTGTCAGGTACAGTAAAGTGAAATATCTGGCTGAAAACCTGAAGTGTGACTCTCAGAGATCCACCTTCAGGCAGGAATGTACCTGTTGTTAATACTATTTGTAGTTCCTAATTGCTGTTTCCTTGTCCTTTCTGATCATCCTGGATGGTGGTGGTGGGGGAATAAGGCAGGGAGAATTGTCACCATTTGTCCTATTTCCTCAGTGTCAGAGACACTAACATGACTTTGATCTTGTTAATTAGTGGGGTGCCCTAACCCTGGGGGTGTTCAATGCCATGTTGGATGGGGCCCTGGGCAACCTTATCCAGCTCCAGGCCTGGAGATTGGTGGCCCTGCCTGTGGCAGGGGGGTTGGAACTTGATCCTTGGGGTCCCTTCCAACCCAGACCAGTCTGGGATTCTAAGTGATTCTGTGACAAAGGTGGTCAGAAGACCAAAATGGCCTCAGTTCTGAGCTTCATTCCTCCTCACTGGATTAGCATCCATTCTGCTTGGTTTATTTTGCACTTGGAAAATAACAGTGGATTCCACAATTTTAAATTCCACAAAATTAACACAGTAAGAGCAGTTCTTGCTCTGTTTTCTCCTTGCATTATCCTGTAAAAATAAGGAGAAGCACCGATTATGTGAAATATCTTCAGTAGCGTTTTTGGGACAAACCCTCCAGATCTGGGAGGTTGTTTTCAACCATCACTAGCTTACATTATAAAGGGTTGAGCTCTACATGCATGTACAGGGTGGGAGGGGATGGGATGACTCCCAGTAACCCAATTCCTGACCTGGTGGTCCTGGGAGACCATCGAATCATCGATTGGTTTCAGCTGGAAAGGACCTTCAAGGTCATTGAGTCCAACCATCTCTCCAGCCCTCCTAGGTCCAACACTAGACCATTTCACCAAGCTCACTACTCTTTTAGACACCTCCAGGGATGGTGACTCAGCCATCTCCCTGGGCAGCCTGTTCCAATATCTGACAACCCTTCCAGTGAAGAATGTTTTCCTAATATCCAACCTGACCTTCCCCTGATGCACTCTGACCATCTAAAACACGGGCTCTGTGGCTGTGCTGAGAGCCCCCGCTCCTCACATCATCTCACAGAGCCAGCAGCCTTGTCACTGTGGGCATGGGATGTGTCAGAGCATCTGGGGAAGAGCATTTGAGCACTGCATAAGATTTATGGGATGTTTAGGAGTGGAAATAAAGGCTGTGAGCTTGCTGTACTTTTTGTAAACTGCACAAGGTGTTTCTAAAGTGCTATTCTTGCCTTATTGTTAAATGGGAGTGTAGGGCAATGGGAAGAAGGGGAGGAAAAAAAGAGATTTGTTTGCTTTTGCAGAGCTAAGGGTTTCTCTCACAACGAGCAATTTCAGTATATTTGCATCTGTGTAGGCAACTGTGCCAAGACTCTGCAGTCTGCTGCAAGAACCAAGATCACATTTCTCAGCCTGCCAAGCTCTAAATACGAGAAACACCACACAGCACAAGGATCCAGAGCAAGGAAAACGAGGCATCATAAATCCCAAAAGCTGAAAAAGGTGGGGAAGGAGGGGCAGGAGGACCTGGATTTGCATGTGGTGAACACAGGGTGCTGTTCCCTGACCCGTGTTTTACGATTCAGCGATCGCCGTGCGGATATTTCACGGTAATAAAAGGGAGCAAACGACAGTTCTGAGGGGACAGAGATAAATCTGTGTCAGAAATAAGGGAGCACTGAGAGGTAGAGCTGAGATATACCCAAGCATGGATATATATAATGAAAAGTCTGACAGAATGCTTGCACTGGATGTGCACACCGGTGCTCTAACAGCTGACGGTGTGAAAGCCTCGGCAGCGATGCAACTATTCACTGTTGATAACAGCATGGGAAAACGTAGCTTTTGTCCAGGCCAAAGTGCTCCTTTCACAAAGCAGCCCCTGTCGGCCACTTCAAGACACTTTTGCTGAGACAAACCCACCACTTGGAGACAGTATAGACACACACACACACGTGTGCACGAGCACGGAGGCACCCACATGTACGCCGATGACTGCCACACCGATGGATGGTGCAGTCTTTAAAGGAGGTCGAAAAAAAATTAATAAAAGAGGGCAGTAGCTTCTTCACAGTGAAACTCACAGATTCACAGAATGTCAGGAGTTGGAAGGGACCTTAAAAGATCATCTAGTCCAACCCCCTGCCTGAGCAGGATCATCTAGATTAGATCACACAGGAACGTGTCCAGATTGGTCTTGAGTGTCTCCAGAGAAGGAGACTCCACAACCTCTCTGGGCAGCCTGTCCCAGTGATCTGTCACCCTCACAGGGAAAAAGTTCCTTTTTATATTAAGATGGAACTTTCTATGTTCCAGTTTGGACCCATTTCCCCTTGTTCTATCACTGGCCATCCCTGAGAAGAGCCTGGATCCATCCTCCTGACACTCACCCTTTACATGTTTATAGACATTAATGAGGTCACCCCTCAGTCTCCTCTTCTCCAAGCTGAAGAGCCCCAGCTCCCTCAGCCTGTCCTCAGAAGGAAGATGTTCCACTCCCTTCAACATCTTGGTGGCCCTGTGCTGGACTCTCTCAAGGAGTTGTATGTCCTTCTGGAACTCCCCAAAACTACATTCTGTATGGGTTTTGGTAGCTCTATCAGGACTGAATTTTTTTGGGAAGACACTGGAAAGGTCAGAAACAATACTCAAAATAGGTGTTTGTCCCATCAGCCATTTCCCACCTATATAAGCTTTTCTTGATGAATTTATTATAACTTACACAAGTGCATGGCTGGAAACACAGGGTTTGAAAATCAAACCCTTTGGTGTTTTCTAACCTGTTTGACTCCCTCACCTTTTCTCAGAAGGAGCACTGCAGAGCTTGGAAGAAAACTGGCAGTGAGAGGGGGAGGCTCTGAAGCATCTCTTCCCTCCCTCCCTGGCAGAGGATGAAAGCAGCTCCAGGGGTCTCAGTGAAGCCCAAAAGGACATCACCACCTGAGTACCAAGATGCATGGCAGCATCTCCTTGCATCTGCATACTCTACATTGTAGAAGAAGTAGGTCCAACAGCCACCATGTAAATGTCTCCTGTTTGATCACTAATAAAGTGGCAGAACCATGACTTGCATAAAGCACTTCTCAGAGTGGTTCAGGCTGCTGGATCCTTCTGCAAACAAGCAAGAACAACCCATTAACACCTCTGTTCTTCTGGGGTGACAATTCCCCTCCATGGGCATTGTCTCCCAGCAGCTGATGGGCTATTATTGTGAGATTGCACTCCTCTGCTGAGAAGCAGCATTTAACTGCTTGCTTTTATTTATTTAGGTCCAGCCTGCATGATTCCTTCACACAGCTAAAACTAACACAAAAGGGAACCTTGAGGTCAATTTTCTCCAGGGTCAGGGCACATGGATTTCGTGAAGTTCAGCATCACAGACATCATCCTCTTGCTGGGGATGGGTTAGGAGGCTGAGAGATAAAACCAGCTGCTTTCAGATATCAATTTGGCTCAGGGTATGATGCAAATAATTGTTACTGCCATTATCTTTGAAGCCAGATGTTTGGTGTCCCTGTGAGAAAAAATAGAATATCACTGCTACTTCTAAAAAGACTTTTTTTCCCCACTTTGTTATAACTCAGCAGAGAGTGACATGACTGGGGACTCGGTTGAAATATGGAAGGGGGGGGGAAACATTTCTATAAATGGCAGAAAATATTAATATAATTCATCATCTATTTATTAGTGGTCTTCTGTTGTCAGGATGTGCTAAAAAGAACATAACTGAAAACAAATTGCAAATTATTGCAGCAATGTTCTGTCAGGTGAACATGATATGAAAACTCTTAAATAAATCACCTGGCATGTTTATATTGAAAAAAACCCACAAACAAACAAACAAATCTCTGAGGAGGCAGCCAGGCAGCTCACAGCTGTTTTATTACACTGACAAATATGGGACAAGGCTCAGAAAAAGGAATGAGGTAGATCTTGAGAGATTCCTGAAGCACTGAGTCCCCTTTGGCTGTGAGACCAGAGCTGAGGAACAAGGACAGCACATTCATCACAGCAATGGGGATGGAAGTGGGAACCTTCAGCTGAAGTTGGAGAAAATGGAAAGGGAAAAGGAGCCAACAAACAAAACCCCCAAACTCCTTACCCCCACAAAGTGTCCATGAGTATCAAAGCTTTTATGGTGACTTGTGGAAATGTTATCCTCAGTGGCTTGACCATGATTTCTGAGCCAGACCCACACCTATGGGAATGGTGACCACAGCCACCACCTGTCCAGAAGGGACAACAGTGGACATGGCTGAAGGGTGGGCATGTATGTCTTTATTGGGTTCTTCACCCAACACTGTGGCTCTGGAGATGCCCAGCCAGTGCCTGGGACACAAGCCATAACATTGGATACCTCTTGGTAACACAGACTTCACTTTAAAAACCCAGAACTAGAAGGGACAATCTTAGAACTAGAAGGGACCTAGGAAGCCTCATTGTCATACAAAACCCTTCCTAAATAAACAGTCATCCTTAGAATTAGTTATAGTGCTTCATATGCTCTTATTTAATTTTTTTTCTTGTTAATGGCAATAGCAAATCAAATCAATCCCATCACACTGTTGTGACAAGTTCTCATAGCAACATGCCATCCTGCAGCTCAGTCAGGGCACTGCTGACCTTGCTCTACCTACCTCAGGACTGCTGCATTACCTACTACCATCCTCACCCTAACCAGTGATTTCAGATGTAACATTGTATAATGCTTGGCTGAAGTCAATGATGTTTACCACAATCTAAAAGTGAAATAAATCAGAAAGATGTAATACCCAGTAGTTTATCAAAAGCATTTTACCTTTCCTGGCCACAGTGAGGAATGATTTCAGGAATGCTCCAACTGAAAGAATTTTTACAGAAATTTCATAGTTTTCTTTCTTGTCCACTGCTCTGAGCAGTTTTCTGTTCAATTATCCACTTTGGTTATCTCTCATCTTCATTTACAGCTCATACCATCTCTTTCTGCAGTTTGGCCAAGCTGTGCAGTCCCAGCTGGAGTGACAACAAAAATAGCCAGAGCATTTTAGATCAGGGTTGAAGCAAAGTTATAAAGCTGTTTTCAGACACTGCCATGAGAGCTTCTCATAATGGGCATGATCAAGCACACAAGTACAGTGAATTTGAACCCATCTGTTCAACTGAGAGACCTGTGGAGTGGGATTTGCAAGCACCTCCCTTTAACATGCAGTATTTTGATGACAGAAGTGTACACCCCTAAAATACCTTCAATACTCTTGCAAATCTGGAGTGCCATTATAGGATGATATTAAATATTTTGCAATATTAAAGGTTGTCATGTAAGCACAGATGGATTGGAGTATCACAGAAATCCACGTGAATCCAGTGGGATTGTCCAGTTGCTAAAAATCCAACATGTTTGAGAACACTGCTGAGCTGAACACAGACTGAAATCAGGATGTCTCCCAGCATCCAAGCAAACCATGTTCTGGGCTGAATCAAAAGCAGCATGGCCAGCAGGTCAAGGGAGGGATTCTCACCCTCTTCTCCACTCTGCTGGGACCCATGGTCTCTGGTGAGTCCATCAGGAGAGGGGCTGGTACTCAGGCCCAGGGGAATGGCCTTCAGCTGCAGGAGGGCAGAGGGAGAGGAGCTGGGGGGCACAAATCCTTCCTGGGGAGGGGGAGGCCCTGGCACAGGGTGCCCAGAGAAGCTGTGGCTGCCCCTGGATCCCTGGCAGGGTTCAAGGCCAGGCTGGATGGGGTTAGGGGCACCCTGAGCTGCTGGGGGTGTCCCTGCTCATGGCATGGGGGGACACACTGAGGTCCCAAACCACTCTGCATGTCTGTTGTTGTGATTGAACCCAGCAGGCAGGTAAACACCACACAAGTTTGTGCATGTTCCTTCCAGTGCAATGGGGGACAGAAACAGAAAGAAACCCACCATAAAACTCAGGGGTTGAGATAAATAAGGGAATAATAATGATGTTAGTGATGATGATTATGGTATAATAGTAATAATATAAAAAACAAGTGTCACAGAGAACAATTGCTCACCATCTGCTGGCCAATGCCCATCCATTCTCTGAACAGCAGTGCCCACCCCCAACCCTCCAACTCCCCCTCTCTGTGTTTGTTCAGCATGACATCATACAGTATGGAATATCCCTTTTGTCACTTTGGGTCAACTGTCCTGCCTGTGTCCCCTCCCCAGTTCTTGTGCACCCCAAGCCTCCTTGCTGCCAGGGTAGTATGAGAAAGTGAAAAGCCCTTGATTTAGTGTAAGCATTACTGAGAAGCAACTGAATCATCAGTGTATTATCAATGTCATTCTCACCCTATATCCAAACACAACACTACACCAGCTACTAGGAAGAAAACTAACTATCCCAGCTGAAACCAGGATAGCTGTATAAGTGATAACCTTTGTATTTGCCTCAAACTAATTAATTTACAGTGATGTTTGCATTATGAAGCAAGTCCTCATTTGAAATGAGGCATGTTCTCTCAGGCTGTTTTATGAAGGAAAGCTAGGTGCATGGGTTTCTTTTTTTTTTGTTCCCTATGTTGACATGGGTCCCTTCTCTTTCCCTTGACTGAAGTAGATGAGGATATTGGGTCATCACTCAGCCTTAGTAGCATTTGGTCCAAGTTATATGTAATGTAAACCTGTACCTGCATTTCTATAGTAGTATTTTATCTCTAAGAAAAAGGTATGACATACCAAAGACATGGACTTCAGGTCATCTGGTAGTCACAGTATGAGCAATATAATCACTACCATCCATTGCCTCAGCCTTTTTCATTCCCCTGAATTCTGCTTTTTGCTTCACTTGCTTTTCCTCCCACATCTCAGAAAGAACTAGAAAACTATTCCATTTAATTGGTCACATTCCACTGGAATTTAAAAAGCTTGACAGCTTGGTGATCTACCAACCAATGGAAGAGTAGGTAGTGTACCCCATGAGGTTGGTAGAAAAAGAACAGACAAAATTGAGAAAACCTCCATGAAAGCTGTGGAACCAAATATCAAACATGCACTGGGGTGAAGTCTCTGCTTATCAACAGCCAATTATGCCAGGACTTCAACACTCTGGTCAGGCAAAGCTTCTGGGTGCTCTGGCCAAGCACTGCATGAAGATCAGCACTACAGAAAACAATGATTTAACTTTTTTTTGCAACTCTCCCTGCAGGCCCTTTTCTGACCACCTTCAACTAATTCCACCTCTCCTTCCCCAAATTGGACCAGTCACTCCTTCAGGAGGAGCATTGCCAGTGCTCAGTATGCCTTGGGACTGACATGCTGTGGACTGGAAATGCCCCAAGTAATTCAAATCCCAGGTTTAAAATTGCAGAAATTAGGTGTCTGAAAAAAAAAAAAACCCTCCACAAAACAACCCACAAGTTTTCAAGGTCTTGTCTTACTGTATGGAAGTGTCAATGTTTTTGCAGAATGGGTCTAGTTTTGTCAAAACTCATTTTTCTCTCTCTTGCCTGATTTTAGTTTCATCATTTGTGATGACTAGTTTCAACAGTGTTTTTTTTTTTTTAAAAAAGCACTGATCTTTGCTGCTACTCCCACATGGTAATTTATTTGTGAGACATTCTAATGGCTGCTAAAAAAAAAACAAACCAGAGAGTGCTGGCATAACAGTTTATTTATTTTAATAGCTTATACAGGGAGTTATTGAACACTGGGATAGGAATTTTATGTGCTTAGTTAACTTGATCATCTGAAACTCTGACAATAATGATGGTTTTTTTTCTTATGGAGGACATCCTGGGACCTCCTTTCCTTATGGGGTGGAGCATGGAGAATATGAAGGTCACAGGACTGGAAAGGAGAAGATAAAGCCACGGTGCATAGACTGCAAAATCACTGTTTGAATCCTCACAGTTCAGCATCATGAAAAATGGTATGTTGGCATTGGGTTTTCCTGCTCTTTTAAATCTCTCCTTCCCTTCCCTGTTCCTTGCATTCCCCCATCCCAGTGTTAACATCCCTGTTAACAACTCTGCAGGATCAAACACTACACATCCAGAAATCACTGCAGCCAGCAGGGAGGAATAATTCAAAGTCCTCTGAGGATTGTTTTATTGCCCAGGACACAACAGCTGAGGACTCCAGAGCTGCTGCAAATCCCTAGAGTACTTCTGAAATAAAGATCAGGTTTGACTGGCTTTTGCAAGTGTTGATGCTGTTACTGGTCTTAAGTCTCTGGCAGGTATTTGGTGTTGAAAAGTTATCTCCTGAAACTGCAACTGGAACAGGGAGAGACCCTTATTAAAACAAACAAACAAACACATACACACACAAAAAAGTCATTTTCTCACTGATTTTAGAGAGACAATTTTGGCACCATCAGACAGATTGGGTTATGTTGTCACTATAACTAAATCATGAAAAGTTTTAATGTTTTCCCTACTTGTTTTCAGGGTATCTCCCAACAGTTCACAGAGCAGAGAGGGAAATAAATAGTTTAATGACTATGGGAAGAAAGCAAACTCAGCTGTCTTCTGGATTTTTAAGAGCATCCTGAGCTCTGCTCATGACATTACCAGTTGTTGTACCAAAGGCAGAAAAAATATGAAGGTGGGAAATTAGTTTAAATGTCAGATCTGATTGACAAAGACAAATCTCTAGTTTGCTGGAGTTCAGTGTCAAGCTCAGATCCTGGACATTAACCCTCCAGGGGCCAGACTGTATCAAGACTGTGTTATAACTTAATCACACATATGTATTTTTGCTGTTATACATACAAGTTTGTGATTTACATGTNTTATTATTATTATTATTATTATTATTCCCTCTTTTATCTCAACCCATGATTTTACCCCTTTTTTTTTGTTTCTGTCCCACACCCCACTGGAAGAAGATGTGTGAACTTCTGTGTGGTGTTTTGCTGCCTGCTGGGTTCAATCACAGCAACAGCATTAAGCATTTCATAGAAATCACAGACCTCAGAACCCCCCCAGTGCCACCCTTGACATGGGCAGGGACACCCCCACCAGCCCAGGGTGCCCCAAGCCCCATCAAGCCTGGCCTTGAACCCTGCCANTGGGAAGAAAGCAAACTCAGCTGTCTTCTGGATTTTTAAGAGCATCCTGAGCTCTGCTCATGACATTACCAGTTGTTGTACCAAAGGCAGAAAAAAATATGAAGGTGGGAAATTAGTTTAAATGTCAGATCTGATTGACAAAGACAAATCTCTAGTTTGCTGGAGTTCAGTGTCAAGCTCAGATCCTGGACATTAACCCTCCAGGGGCCAGACTGTATCAAGACTGTGTTATAACTTAATCACACATATGTATTTTTGCTGTTATACATACAAGTTTGTGATTTACATGTACACACAGAATCATACAAGCAGCAGTATAAGGGATGGAGGTTAGATGCAGTCCCTGTTGAACTGTGTTTACTATCTGGGATTAACAAAGCCTGATTTAAAGTTTTCCTCAGTGTCTTTTCAGGCTTCATAGCATTTGCTCTTCTTTGGACTATAAGGTAGATGCAACTACCCTTTAGCTGGCTATTCTTTATAATTATATATATTTAAAATATATATGGAAACATCATTATTATTATTATTATTATTATTATTATTATTATTATTATTATTATTATTATTATTATTATTATTATTAATCTATTTTACAGTGCACACAGTGATT
>VXBZ01004377.1:147394-172871 GCA_013399135.1 Heliornis fulica | reverse complement strand
CAGTTTGTGCCCAGCACCTCTTGTCCTGTCCCTGGGCACCACTGACCAAAGACTGACCCATCCTCCTGACCCCACCCCTCAAGGATTTATCAGCAGTGAGAGGATCCCCCCTCAGCCTTTTCTTGTCTGGACTAAAATGTCCCAGGTCCCTCAGCCTGTCTTTGTCAGAGAGATGTTCTGGTCCCCTCAGCATCTCTGTAGTTCTAATTAAGCTGCGTGCCCTGGGCAGATGGAACCGAACGAGGGAAGGCTTTGAGCTTCCTTTGTCTCAATGCCTCTTCCCAACCATTAGATATGATGCACATTAAAAAACTGGTGACACAATTGTGTTTAAAATTGAAATGTTAAGTGCAGTATTTTGTCTTTTTGGCTTTAGCAGTTTAGCTCTGCCAGCTCCAGACTACCTGTTGAGCTGGCCCCAGCAACCTCAACCTTGGCCAGAGCTGCAGAGTGAGGTCTAACGCCCACTGGAGCGACAAGTGAAGGTCTTTCTTCACCTCACTGATAGTCCTTCCACCTCACTGACCCTTTCCAGCTCTTCCTTAACATATAGATGGGCACTCATGACAGGTTTGAATGGTTTTTCAGCCACTTATTCCAAATAAATGCATTAATCCTGCCTTGAAAACTTTTATTCTCCCTCTCGTTTTGAACAATTTCCGAGTTGAAAAGCTGAATGCAATTTAGTAAAGCAAACAGATTAATAGAGAGAAAAACAAGAGACATTAAATAATAGTCTCAGCAATTAGATGAGGAAAGGAATTAAACAGCTTAATTCAAGGGCCTTAGCATTATTCACTGCAGAGTTTAATTTGAATTAATACGCAGTGTACACACATTTATAAATGTCATATCCGGGTGGCTCTTTAACGAGGAGTATTGAAAGCAATAGTAAAAAGGATTAATCCTCATACTTTCAGTAAAAGCACTTATTGAAGGTCTGGTGAACTACTGTTTTAATGGGAATGTTATTAGGGTAGAAACCGAGCGTGGAGAATGAGACAAGCTTCAGCTGCTGAGGAGCCACCAGGGCTGTGTGGAATGTCAGTGTTTTCCACACTCCCCTTTATTCACCTCAGTGAGGTGGTTTTCTAGCGCTGGGTTAACTCAGGCAGTGGCAATTGAAGGGTCTCTATGAAGTATTTATCCTGATTTCCTCAAAGAGCTTGCTACTCCTTGGCTCAGTTTCAGGAGTTCTAAGGCAGGAGGTCAACGTTTATGAGAAAACTGGTCTTGGGGCATAGCAAGGAAAAGTGGATTTTTGTCTGTTGTCAGGAGCTGAGACCCTCACTTTACACTAGAAATACACATTTATCTGATAAGTTTTGAGCAACTTGTGAGGTGGATTCTGAGGGTGCCCAATTGAAAAGATTTATTTTTACTGATTAAACACTAGGAACCGATCTCCTCCAACAAAGACTGATTGTAAATGATGCACCACGCTGCCCAAAGGAATATTCTCTGTCTACTTGATAAAAAAGGCAAAGAAAAAAACCCCTAAAGTCACAAAACTGCTGGTGCTGGAAGTGTCCTTCAACCTCCACACTCAGGACTGGAGAGGTCTTGGGTCAGTGGGTGAGTTTGGGTTTCAGTACTTTGCAGTCTAAAGCTGAGACTTGCTGCAGTTAGCTAATGGTGTGGGGTTTAATTGTTGGGATTTGGGGTTTTTTTGTGCTCTAAGTCTGTTGCTGTGTAGGTTGATGTGCAATGAAGAAGGTATTTTTTTTTTTAGGTTCCAGGGAACAGTTCCCACACAAAGCAGATTTCCTAATTAAACACATTTTCTGGATTTATGGTGAAATGAAAATAAACTACTTGGAAAACAGAAGAAGCATTTTTTTTCACCTTGTGTTAACTAGATCTGCTCATGTAAAGAAAAACAGAAGTGCCAATGTCAGGAAGACACTTTGTTTCATCAGTCTCAACAGAAATATCAGTTCTGATGACAAGGCAGCAAGTATCAGCAGTAATTAGAAAGTTGCAGGCAGAGAAAAAAGGGTTTTAATACAGATCTGCTAAATAATGGTAGAATTAACAAGTGACAGCAAAGAAACAAACTCAGAACTTTACTCATGCATTAAAAGCACACAAAATATATGCCCCAGCATGATATAATGACCTTGTTATGCCAGTATTTTCACAACTGAAAGTTTTATTTCTGCAAATGCTCAGTCACTCAAGAATACATTTCAGTTTTTTAATAGCACTTTTTCAATAAAGATATTTAATGGATGATTCTCAGCCTAAAAAAGGACCTTACACTGGCATAAATCAATTGACTACAAATGCATATTAATGTATATTTATGAACTTCTTTGTCCCTGTCGTGTATCAAAAGGAGCTTTACCATACAAATGCACGTGTTGTACTGTCAACCCCTTGAAAAGAAAACCAACCAAAATAAAGAAGTGACAATATGACTCCATTTGCCAATTAATGCCTTAATATATCAGGAGTATGTATCATGAATGAATTCTTGTTATTCTTTTTTATAAGCATCATATATTTATCCCCTGCATATAGTGTCAGTTTTTTCTGCTCCTCAGTAAATCACAGTTGAGTGACCAGGGTGTATGTGCATGAAAGAACTGCTGCAATCTAGAATATACTTTGGCTCCTCAGAAAACCTGAAGTTTTAAGCTTGAATTTACCCAAAGCTTGAATTAAAATGAATTTACTATGATTTTTTTTTCCTTTGAAAACCAAATAATTACATACTTGCCACTGTTCTAATTGGATCAGATTGTCATCACCTACCACTGAAACAGCTTAAATGCATGCCCTGTTAATACCCATTAATAACAAAGCCTCCATTTGCACAGGTAAGCCATAGTTAACATACCTATTATATTTATTACAACTTGGCAGACTTTATTAGGCTTTGTGACATTTTATATTATCTTTTTATCTCTGTTCCTATGAGGAACAGGGTATTTTTAACAAAACAAGCAATCCATGTCACTGAGACGAAAGGAAGGGCAAATGTATTCAGGTGAAATAAGTCACTATATACAGGTTTTTAAAGAGGCCTAGTATGGTAATTATTTAGGAAATAATTATTTATGGGAAGACTAAGATTTTATCAGGATTTGGAAGATTTTCCATTCCCAGGCCAGCACTGTGCACACACACAGACTTTGGTAGTGAACCACAGAATCGTCACGTATGACAGTTTTACTGAACACATGGCTGTGTCTCCATGTGGAACTAAAACTGCAGCATTCACCTCATGTAAATGATAGAAAAACCTCTAATAGTCCCTCTTTTGCAAGATTTCAGTGCCTGAAGTGGGACAAGAGAGCAGTCTGCTTTCATAACTGAAATGTTCAAGACAAACTGTTCGGGCCCTGTGATGTTCAAGCAATGAGGATGTCAGTATTCCTGATAGGAGATGGGATATTTTGCCAAGAGGCCTAACTCCCCCTTCCAGAAGTTCATTAGGTGATTCAGGGTCTATTATCAGGGAAAGGGAATATGAAAGTTAGTCAGAAAGATCTTATGAGATATTTTTTGTAATGTACTGCTGTAATCTAGAAAACACTGTGGTATTTCTTTTTTAAAGCACTTAAGTTTTATGGAATTCAGTGATGAATAAATGCAATGAAATGTTTATCCAGAATGTTTTCTGGTGTGTGACTGGAGGGGAGGTGATTATTGCCCTCTCTTCAGCATGCATTAGGAGAAATCCAGAGACTGCCTCCAGTCTTGGATATAGGAAACATGGGGTGGGGTCAGAGAGGTCCCTGAGGTGGTCAGGCCTGGAGGGAGGAGAGGCCACTGCCTGAAGCCTCCGTATTCCTCAAGTTTCCAAGCTTCTACCCCATAAAACTCCATGTTTTTTGGCATTCTCCATACAATTGTGTCTCTACAGTGAGAACTCGTGATGCACAAAGTCTGTCAAACACTAATGTTCAGACAGGTGTGTTCAGTGACAGAGTAATTTGAACTCATTCATAACAGTTGACTTCCCTACTCTTTTACAAGTGGGAAGGCACCTCAGGAAAAAAAAAAGTCATTTTAAAGGATTTGTAACTGCATGTTGCAGTAATTGTAGGGTTAAGTTCTGGAAATTGAAAATGAAGAGTCACATGAAAATCTGCATAAATGTTAATGCATCACCACTTATTGGGCTACAATAAGTAAATCCATAGTGAGTAAAAGTTACATCTTTGCTGTGTATGGCTCCCACATACACATTTTATTTATGGATGCCTTTTCCTCTGCATATTTTGCATAAACCTAAATATATATACAACATAAACACAGGGTGTTTCAAATGAAACTAGGCTAATAATTTAAGATTCTATTTAAAAATAACTATGAGCTGTTTAAAGGAACAGGCTTTCTTTTATGTTCAGGAGAATATTTCTGGTAAAAATACAATATTCCATCCTTAGCTTCCTTTGCAAATAACTGAAAGAAAGGTGAGGGTGAGAAGATTTGTTTAATTCTTTGTTATTTGCTCCGATGTAGACATGCATAAAGAGCTTTAATAGCCACTTAATCACACAGTGTTGGAGCAAGGTAGACTATCCCTGTCATTTACATCAATCTAAGAAGAGGTTAGGTAGGTACCCTAGACTCACTGATATCCTTACTGGTATCTCTCTGGAGATAAGTCCCCCCAGAAGGCCAACCACACCCTGGGCTGCATCACCAGAAGTGTGGCCAGCACATTGAGAGGGGGTTCTGCCTCTCTGCTCTGGTGAGACTCCACCTGGAATACTGTGTCCATCCCTCAGCACAGGAAAGGCATGGACCTCGTAGAATCCTAGAATATCCTGAGTTGGAAGGCTCTGATAAGAACCAATGAGTCCAACTCTTTGCTCCACACAGGACCAGCCAAGTCAGAGCAGGGGACTGAGCACATCATCCAGACACTTCTTGACCTCAGCCCAGCTGGGTGCTGGGACCCCTTCCCTGGGGAGCCTGTCCCAGTGCCTGACCCCCCTCTCAGGACAGAACCTCTTCCTGACACCCAGCCTGACTCCTGTCAGAGCTTCACACTGTTCTCTCAGGTAGGGAACAAGTAAGTGTCTGTTGGAGTATGTCTAGAGGAGGCCACAAGAATGACTGAAGGGCTGGAGCACCTCCCCTATGAGGACAGGCTGAGAGTTGGGCTTGTTCCACCTGGAGAAGAGAAGGCTGTGGGGGGACCTTACAGCAGCCTGTAAGGCTGAAAGGTGCCTGTAAGAAAGCTGAGGAAGAACTGTTCCTGAGGGCATGGAGTGCTGGGAGGAGGGGTGATGGTTTTATAAATGGGGAGATTTAGGCTGGATATCAGGAAGAAGTTATTTAATACAAGAGTGGTAGATCACTGGCACAGGTTGCCCAGAGAGGTGGTGGAAGCCCCATCCCTGGTGCTATTGAAGTCAGTCTTGATGGGGATCTGAGCAACCTGAGCTAGTGAAGGTGTCCCTGCTCACTGCAGGGGTGGACTAGAGAGCCTTTAAAGGTCCCTTCCCACCTAACACATTCTACAACTCTGTGACATGTACTGGTACATGAAAACAGGCAACAGCAATTTGTACCAATGAAGCAGTAAAAGTGTTCCAAATTTACATACACCAGCAGAATTTTATATTAAAACAGAATCCATTTTTAAAAAATTCTTTCCTTCATATGTGTATGTGTGGAATTGTTTCTTTACCATCCTTCAACATTCATGGCAATTTCTGGACAAAGTTTCACTCCCTCCCTAGCAGAAGAGCAATAACTTGGTAATTGTGTTTTCTAATATTAGAGCTACAGATGTAAGATATCACAAGGTATGCCAAGCACATCATGGCAGATTTATTCTACAGATATAGAAGCACAATGTGAGATCTCTTCCAGCTATCTCAGCTGTGTTTACACATTCCTACCTACTATACTGCAAACACTTCTGTAGTGTAGACAGGCAGAGACCGTCTTGTGGATGGCTTCTCTCTTCAATTCCCAAAGCATTTTGTCACACACTCCTTATGGCAACTATAAAAACTTTGGTTACATGGAAGAAAAAAAAAAAAAAAAAAAAAAAGGGTNAAAAAAAAAAAAAAAGATGTGTTAGGTTAAATACAGCAGGGACAGGATGAAAATATATTTACTGATATATGTGAGCACGTGGCTTTATCTACAGCTGGTATTTTTAGCAACACATTTTAAATTCCAACCCAGTCCTTCATCTGATGTGTTATAAAAGAATGCAGGCATTTTTGGCAATGGAAACCTTTGACACAGATTCAATGAAAAATTAAAAAAAACAACCCTCAGTCCATCTGCAAAATATCAACAACTGTGGAATTTGTGTTTGTGATTTTAATCTCCATATTCTACAGCTACGGTGTTGCTCCCATCACTTTGAAAATGATTTCTACATCTTTGCCACTGGTGGTAAAATTTCTCAGTTATACAGAAATACAAAAAAAAGGAACAAATTCCCTTAATATTTCTTTTAGCTATTATTCTCTACAAAATTACATTGCATTTTAGTGTCAGTCTTTAATGGCATTCTCTGGTACCTTATAAGATGAACTATGGCTAGATATTCTTTCCATAAAAGATAAAATAATTGATGTATAAACCTGCTAAAAACCATTTTGTCTGTGAGACAAAGGAAGAGAAATAAAATTGGGGGGTGGGGGCATTTCTCTATGCTGTAATACTTTAAGAGGCTGGAACTGCTGAGTGTCTAAGCAGTGTGAGTATAATTTACAGAACAGTTATACACTGGCAAGCCCACTCGTCTCCTCATGCATTCATCTTGGTACAGAGAAAAAAATTATGATTGATGGGCAAGTTTGGTAGGGATGAAGGCCCCTGGAATTTGGTACTTGTATGCTTTTAAGAAGATGTGAGGCATGTGGTAATACTGCTTGTGCTTATCCTACAAGTCTGTGCTTGCATACAAATATACAAGACTAGACAGAAATTCTGGAAAATAAACTTGAACAGTCTGATGGCCTCTTCTCTGTGCTCATCTTTGTTGTGATGTTAAGCAACTGCAGGAGGTCTAAAGCAAACTTGAACTTTAGTAGGTTTGGAATGATTTTTATTAATTTTCATTCAAATGTATAATTGCTCTGTGATTAATGTTAACTTTTTCATGGGAATGGATACCATGGAAACCACTTTATTTCTCAGTGAATTTAATAAATAAGCATATGAAATCAATAATGAGGGGCTGAGTTTTATCTTAAGTTTATTTATATTTAGAAGAGTGGAACCTGTCAGAGCATTCTCATTAATCCTTCTCGGAGTGGGATGGTGGTTGTGGTACACTAGGAAATGTCAAGCATGAGATGTGAAACTCTACATTCAACATTACCCATGGAATTGTCAATCTCTGTGCTTCATAGTCTACAATTAAAAAAGAAATTCCCTAGCTATTGGTTACATGGTATTTTTCAAATGAATACCTCTGCTCAGATATGTGTTTTACCACCACGAATGTTGATTATCTGTAGGCAGGTATTATTGCTGTATCAAGACAACAGACCCATTCTTGGCCACAAAACATTTTGGACAATTCCTTCCATACTGCTTTTGTTGTGTAAGTGATTAGGGAACAGGTTTTCAGCTGAGTGCTGAGCAGATTCCCATGGAGCTGTTTCCTCACTGCCTGTTTAGGTGAGGTCTATTTATACACTGTGTGTGTCGGTGAAGCAGTTAAGAGGCAGGAGAAGTGGGAAATCTGAAAATGTGGCAAGATCCTCACCTCCACCCTGTCTTAACTGCAATTTGAAATAAATTAAAAAAAGAAAAGGTGAAACAGAAGGATTTAACTGCTGATACCGTTGCAGACAGCTCTGAGTTTGTCTTGATGATCTCATACCACCCTCTACTAAAATAAGTTATCCTAGGAATCAGACACACACAGACTGGCAACTTCTTAAAATTCTCAGAAAATGCTAACATAAAGGAATTATAAAGCTGGCTAAAAACTTATTTATATTTCCACTGGGTCCATGTTCTGCTTCTTTGGATATACCCATCATCCCTCTACAGCGCACATGACAGCTCTGGCTGAGTGAACTCAATGTCAGAAACCATCTTGCCATGGGGGTACCAGGGCTCTACATGGATGCACTAAGCCATCACAACCCAAGGTGGGCTGTATTACAGATACACATGTTTGGTAATGGGATCATTAAGCTTCTGAAAATCCTTCTGAGAAGGCCTCATATCCATCCATGGGATAGGGGACACTGATTTTGCAAATACAAGCAAATTGTTGGAACACCTACAGTCACCACTAAATGGATAATAATCTTAAAGAAATTAATTGATTGATAGAAAATGAGAACAGTTGCATCACAGGCTGTTCCACACATATTCATGCAACATTGTAAAATACAACTGTAAAAGCTTCTGTTAACTTAGAGTTTTGATCATTTCTGTCAGGCTTAAAGAGACTAATTAACCACCAACTTCCCATTAGGTATTGATTCAAAGCTGTCACTCAAAGTCACTCATTAAAAATGCCAGATGTGTAGTTTTAACATGCTTTACAGTAACAATCAAATTCAAACATGTCAACAGGAGTATGTGCAGATCAAGGGAGGAGAGATTTTAACTTCAGTGTTTCCTTTCTGTCCTGCTGATGGGGTTAATGTGTTCTCCAAGGACACAGAATATGGTTCTGGTACAGGCAGTTGCTTGGAAGAGTAAAAGACAGATTGAAGTTGGCAGGATATTAAAATAAAGTTAAGCACTTTCAGGCTCTTAATCAAGCTTAGAGAAAGTTTACAAAATATTTATGAACTTACCTTTCCTTTGAATGCTTTTATCAACTGTTGTTTCAGATCTTGTTACTGAATTTTTCTTCTCTGCTCAGAAGGCTCTGACCTCTGTCATCGAGGCATGACTTTGCTGTGGTTGCTATGCAAGAGTTCCTGTGTTGCTCTGAAGCATATAAGAAAAAGACAACAGTCTTTCCCTTTCATCATGATCTTGCAGTAGTCTGACAAGATACAGCTTAACAACGGCCTGTTCTTCCATCTAATTTGGATGCACACTGGACAGAACTATAGATAATTTAAGGCAGAAAGTGAGAGAAGTTAGAAACTTCACAGGAAAGACAAAACAGGGCAAGGACAGTTTGAGGAGACATTCGATCATCAAATTTTCTCACTGGAAAAAAACATTTTAGAAACTTTATTCCTTTTTTTTTTTTTTTCCTCACACATATCAAGGGTGCTCAGACAAGCAGAAATAATGGTCTCTGGCTAATGATCGAAAAGTAATGTCAAGGAAGTGGTAACCCAGACACAGGTGGTCTATAATAAATTTCTGTCATCTTCTTTCTTCTCCACTGCCCTGTCTTGGAGACAAAGAGAAGTATTACAGGTTGGAATGGATCTCCAGAGGTCACCTAGTACAATCTCTCAGTAGAAAAGGTTGTTCAGAGCCTTTTCCAGTCAATTTTGGCTACCTCAGAGAATGGAAATTCCACATCTCTCAGAAATCTGTACCAATGTTTGACTACCCACATGGCAAGAATTTTTCCCTACATGTTATCAGCTTTTTCCATGTTCCAGATGTCCTGTTGCCTTTCCTTTCCTCTGTGATGCTCTGGAAAGAGTGTGTCTTTGGCTTCCCTACACCCTCCCATTAAGCATCTGGATAGCAATAAGGCCTCTAATAAGCTTTTTTCTCTTTACAGGCTGCCCAGGGGGTTGTGGAGTCTCCTTCTCTGGAGATATTCCAGACCTGTCTGGACACCGACCTGTGTGACCTGCTCTAGGGGACCTGCTTTGGCAGGGGGTTGGACTCGATGATCTGTGGAGGTCCCTTCCAACCCCTACAACTCTGTGTATCTGATTCTCTAAGACCAAGTTCTCTCAGCCTATATTTATACATAATTTTCCAGCTCCCTAATTATCACTGGGTTTTCTCCTGTATGTTCAAGTCTGTCTTCTGTTGAGTTCCCTGAAGTGGACACAGCACTTGGGACACGGTCCTACAGGGATCAGATCAAGAGGAGGGATCCTTCCCCTCATGGCTGGCCTTCATTGCTGCAAGGATACACTGCTGATGGAGATCACAGTGCACCAGGACTCCACAGTCCTTTTCTGCATGACTTTTTTTCCCAGCAGGGCCCTTATTCTTGCATGGGCTTACGAAAAACTGGAGGTCTTCCCCCCCATTATGAAGTTTCTTTTGGGTAATTTCTTACTCTTGCTGTGATTTCTTGGGATAGCAGCCCTGCTTCCAGCAATTCAGGGTACATCCCATTGTGACACTGGCTACAACCTTGCTGACAGTGTGCTACATCCCACTGTCTAGATCACCAGAACCATTCCCTGATGGTCACCACTAATAGCTGGCCACCCAATGGCTGAAATTCATACCACCAATCACCACCCCTTGAGCCCAATTTTGCAGTCCATTTTTTACCCAACTGATGCCCTTACCCAGGCCATGTCTCTCCAATTTGGCTAGAAAGATTGTACAGGAGACTCTGCCCAAAACCTTGCCTGACCAAACAACATTTACTGCTCTTCCTCTGTCTGAAAGGCCACTGATTTCACTCTAGAAAGCAATCAGGACAGGCTTGGCTTGCCCATGGAAGATCTATGATGGCTTGTCATAGTCTCAAACTGTTCTTTGTACGCCTGGATACTTGAAGAGGAAGAAGCTGTGTTCCATAACCTTCCCTGGAATGAGGTGAAGTGAACACTTCAACTTTCCCCAACCCTCATTCTTGTCCTTCCTGCAGGTATGTGGCACCTCTGCATTTCCCCAATCAGTTTTCTGCACCTCCCATGATCTCAAAAGTGATGGAGATGACTGAAAGCAGCCTTGCAATTATCAGCCAGCTCCTTCAGCACCCACAGATGGTGAACTTGTAGATGTTCACTCTGCTTATCCATGCCCTAATTCTGTCCTCCCTGACTGTGGGTATAACTTCATCCTAACTTAGTCTCTGCTCCTTGACTCAGGTCCCAGGAGTCCTGAGAGCAGACCTTTCCACTGAAATCCTAGTCAAAAAAGACACTGATCACCTCAGTCCTTCCTTTGTTCTTCACCACTGGTGTACTAGGCTCCTTTACCCAGTCTCCCACTGGATTAAGTCACCTAGCTGAAATATGGTGTCCTCAAGTCCAGGGCTTGATCACTTTCACTGTCTTCATAGGAAGCCATGTGGTTTACTACATGTGTTTAATATGTTAAATTGTGATCATTCATTGTGTACCCTGCAGAGACAAAATAAGCTGTAAAGATTTGCTGTTTGCATGTGCAGTAAAGTCATTGTGTCCTGGATGTGTCATCTTTTGTCCTTGGTAAGAAGGGCTCTTCCCCCCCCTCCCAGTACCTTATAAATGATTTTCACATCCCTGCAATTTTCATTAAATATGATTAGTACAGGAGTGTATGTCAACAGGATTGACCAGAGATGATCTTATTCAACTTAAGCTGAAAAGAAAGTCAGTAATGCAAATACTGAGGGATGACAGAGTCAGATCAATTGAATTATAATTTTCGTTGCTCTCGGTTTAGTGATTAAAATGACCTAGAAAAGAGCTTCCCTTAACACTGATTTCATTTTAAAGGGTGAGGGGGAAGGGCCTGCGTTATGTGTCAGAAATTGGTTCCTGGCTTTTATGGGTATGTGTAAGGGTGTAAGTTTAGAAACCTTGAAGGCACCTGTGCTTTAACTGGATTTGGTAAGACAAGAAGAATTCGCCTCTCTTACTTTTTTCAGACATCAGAGAGGATGTTTAACCAGCAGCTGTATTTGTTTTGAAGGATGCAATTGGATTTAGCCTAATCCTGGAGACAGTGGGAAAGAACCTCTGTTTATTATCTCCTCTGAAGGGAGGCAACTGACTGAATTCTGGAGCACTTTGCGGTACTTTCAGCACCCGAAGGAGCAAGAAAGCCTCAAACTGAGCAGTGCTGTTTATTCTATAACAATATGTTCTGGTATATTCTGAAATTGATGATCCAAGAAGCCGGGCACAAATTATAATTTGCAGCACTGTAATGTTGCTATCCATTTACTTTCAATGAGTTAGGAAATACACCACAAAGCGCTTACTTAGATACAAGGGGGAAACTTATTTACATCTACCTCACAACCCACAGAATTGTAAATATACTGCAGCTGAATACATGGAAATTAAACCCACTAAAACATTTTCTCTCAGCAATTTGTGCCTAAGCACACAACAGAGCCTGTGGTGCAACTTAATAGGTTGTTGCAAATTAGTACATTCTGAAAAAAAAAAAGGTCTCTCTGCTTTCATAAATGAACAATCTTCAACTTGGTTTTAGTAGACTAATGGAAGACAATGTTTAAATAAACAGGGTATGTATGCTTTGATGCTCTGCTCAAAATATTTCACTACTGCAAGAGCAGTGTGAGGAGGAGCCTTAGTGTCTGGGCTTAACATGCAGACAGTCAAAAAACCCCCCAAGAAGGGGATTCCTGTGTAGGTGCTCAAAGAGCACTTGCAGGGCACCTTGTCCTTCAGTGTGCTCATTCTCAGGGGGTTGAGAACCATTAGCTGAGTGTTTCCCTTGCTTTGCACAAATGCTGAGTTTTCTGAGCTCAGGCCCTTTGTGTGTGTGTGACTTTTTGTTCAGTTTGGGTTTTTCCTTTTTCTTTATTTTGAGGTTTGTTTCATTTTGTTGGGGTTTTTGTTTGTTTGTTCTCTTCTGTCTCCTATTCTATTACCTGAGAGACAAAGGGTAGTTGCTGGCAGAATGGTAATTACATCCATAGGTTTGCCACCTTCTTCCTGGCTGGACCTTCACACACCCTGGAGCACTGTCCCACCCCTCTGTACACCGCATCCTGCTCAGGTATCTGTAAGGCAATGGGAAGAAGGAGGTCTCAGCTCACTTGCCACACTCAGCTCGGTGTCATCTGCAAATTTACTAAGGGTGCACTCAATCACATTGTCCAGAAATTGTCCCCACAGAGACCCCCAAGGAACACCACTTGCATGGTTGCAAGGGATTATACTGTCCCTGAAAAATCTGAAAAAATCCTCAAAACTTTCCAAAGTACTGGTTATCTAGTTTCTCTATTGTCTCTTCTAATGCTTCTCAGACACACAAAGTGACAATAATCACAGAATCACAAAACATCTGGAGTTGGAAAGGACCTCAAAAGATCATCTAGTGCAACCCCCCTGCCCGAGCAGGGTCACCTAGATTAGATCACACAGGAACGTGTCCAGATGGGTCTGGAATGTCTCCAGAGAAGGAGACTCCACAACCTCCCTGGGCAGCCTGTCCCAGTGCTCCATCACCCTCATAACTCTCACAGCTTGCTGAAACACATCTGATTTCTCAGCCTTTCTTCTTCCAGTCTCACCCCCTTGCAACATCCTGCTCTTGCATGTAATCTTGACTGAATCTCGTCTACAAAAATAAATTTTACAGCCAAAAGGATGAAAAATAGCAAAACAATCAATTTTCCCCTACATTTTGTGCCTGTTCCACTACAGTCAGAAGATACAGAAGATCTCCCTCCAAATGCTAGTGCATTGAAGACACTGGATTTGCAAACACATGAACATCTGGCTTTCCATGTAATGACCCACTGATGGCTTTGTCCTTAGTAATGCACAATATTTGCCCTTGTCAACATTAGTAAAGCTGCTTCCCCTCCCCTATGCTCCCCCCAAAGAAACAGACACCACGAAGCAAGTTTAGATCAAATCTAGATTTAAAACTAAGATAAAAAGTTTTAACTTTTAGAATCTTTATAGCATGAACTGTTGGAGCATTTGTACCATGGTTCAAAACAGGTTCAGTCTTCATCCTTTATGTGTCTTTTAAAATTCCATAATAATTTAGTACAATAATTTGTAGAGGGAATTACTTTCAATGGAACAGAAGACAATTCAGTGGCACCCACCCAAACACTGATGAATGGTATGATTATATGGGAGCAAAACAGTATGTCCACATTCACTCAATTCAGATCTAGCAGATTCTCTCTTACAGTGACTTTCTTGGATGTTAAGTTCTTCTTCACTTGTTTCCACCACAACTGTTATAGTGGATGGCACACTCTTTCCCCAGAGATATCTGCATTTTTGGTGTGTGTGTGAGACAATTTTCACAAACACATTAACAGTTAATTCTGCCAAATTCAATATATATCAAACTACAAATTGAAAAAAAAAAAGAAGGGAAGAAAGCATACAACTGCAAGATTATTATGATAACAGCATAAGGAAGGGAAAGAAAAAACCAAGATCCTTGCTTTGGTTGGTATTTTTATTACATCTAGGACAACTTACTATTTCCACAGTTCAAGGAAAGATTAGTTATCCTTATCTGAAAGACCAGAATTTGCTACTATTTTAATGAACACCAAATTCTGTACATACACTAAGGAAGCATGATGGCATGAGTAAATAAGGCAAGTATTTCAGTCAATATCATCTCGAAAGTCCAATTTCTTTATCTTTTATATCAGGTGGGCATATCTCAGAAAGTATTTTCTTTATCTCTCATTTCACTTTTAACTGCATTCTGTGTTTATCTTCTCTTTGTATTGCCTGAGATTATTTCTTTTGAAGAGGTAAGATGGAAAACAAAATAAGACATTTTATTTTCTGACTTTGATCTTTTATGGCTACATCTCTTCTTATGCTGTGTGCACATCAGGGGTAAAATAATTATATCTCTTCACCACAACTGCCTTTTTAAGAAATAAAGTTATATAGACAAAGAAGGACGGTTATTGTATATTTTTAAAGGGATCTCTGATTTCCCAAAGAATTAAAATTATTTTGCTATTGATTTCTGGGAAGGGGAAGAGTATTTTTGACATAACACATGGCTGATAACAGAGTAAGACATACCCTGGAGGTAAGGGTTGCATTTCTGGAAGTGTAAGTGAAATGTGCAGCATTAAAAACATTCAGACATACCTGAACATAAGTCAAAGGGTGAAACAGTCAAAACTTCACATGAGCTAGGCCTAATTTTAAGCATCTGAACACAATTTTCCTGAATTCAGAATATTATCTCAGCTCAGTTCATACTCTAAGGATGTGTTGAGGTGTTTGAAGAATTTAGGCATCAGTTCTTATGTGTTCAAGGCACAAATCATCTACTTATTTTTTAGGATTTCATGCAAACTGGAGGTGTAAGGGAGCAGGAACACTCTTCAATGGCCTTTTATAAGAATCTGAAGACACATTTCCAGCTCCCCAGCATGAATTTCCCCATTTTATTATTAGAAAGGACATTTTTCTGACCTGTATATTGAGCAGTGTGGTGCACTTATACTGGAGAACTCATAAGGATGAGGGGACTGGAGCATCTCTCCTATGAGATGCTGAGAGGGCTGGGACTGTTTAGTATGGAGAAAAAAGGCTCCAGGGGATCTTGTCAATGTATGTAAAAACCTGACTGGAGAGTGCAAAGAGGCCAGAGCCAGGCTCTTCTCAGTGGTGCCCAGTGACAGGACAAAAGGAATTGGGCACAAGCTGAAACACAGGAGTCTCTACCTGGACATCAGGAACCCCAATGACAGTGGCTGAGCAGTGAGTGGCAGAGGTTGTCCAGGGAGATTGTGCAGTCTCCATCCCTGAAGATATTAAAAAACTCTCTGCATGTGCTCCTGGACAACCAGTTTTAGGTGGTCCTGCTTGAGCAGGTGGGTTGGACATGACCACCAGAGGAACCTTCCAACCTCAACCATCCTGTGGTTCCATGATTCATTACTTATTGTTTATTTTTCACAGCAAAGCTGTGCCAATATATCAGCCAAGTCCCATTTAAATGTGCTCTTTACACAGCAAGAAAAATTATTTAATATAATATGTAACTTTTATTCTATAATTGCTAGTCTAATTCACCTGATAAATTTTACTTTGCCTTTCAAACTCTGCATGGTCCCCATTTTTGGTAAGTTTGAAATCCTATTAACATTTTTAATACAGTATCACACCATGAAATTAAGGACTTCAGGGGATATATTAAGGTGAAATATCAAGTAAAGGAATCACTGGGGTGTCATCAGAGTTTTAAAAAATGTTTAAAAGAAAAAGCATGTCTCTACATCCTGGCAGAATTATTACTGTGGATTCAGCAGCTTCTGAGCTTTCACAAAATCTCTTGAATTCTGGGGTTTTTTTTCTGATTGCTGATATACACAAAATGAAATGTGATGAAACACAATGCCTGCTTATAAACAAGTTAAAGTCACAGCTATGGGAGGAAGGTGAACACTGAAGAGAATGAGAAAAGGAGAGAAAGTGTTATTTCTATTGTGAGTTCTTATTATTCTGTATTTATTAGCTATCTCACGGGATGTGTATTTTATTCTGCCAAGATTACCAGGCAGGGTATGTACCTAGTAAGAATAAATCATTACAATATGCCTTAGCTCAGTATTCAGAGACAAAAATATTGAAATGCATGAAAAGGTAAATGCTTTCACAGATCTGTGATCTGTAAGTTTAAAAGTTTGGTATAGCAAAGTCTCACATTTCTAGTATTTCAGTTTTGGCTTACTAATTTTTAACAAAAGCAGCTAATAAATCTCTAAGCATTCAGTATTTCTGTTGTACAGTAAGGTTAAACAATTTCAAAAGTACTTTAATAAAACTGCCCTCTCCTTAAAAAATATGTGGTAAATTACCTCTACAGAGGTATGTATCTAAGCTGTATTATGCTGTAAGTTACAAACAATAGATATTTAAGTGAATATTTTAACTTTATCAAAGGTAGCTAGATTCCCAAACCATGCATTCCAAGGAATGTAACATGTTTGCAACTGTGAAGATAGATTGAAGCTGAGCTAAGTAGTAGCTGGCCTTTGAAGATGTCCTCATAATTGTACAGGATCCTTCCAGAGAAGTCATGATTTTTCAAGCTTCCACTGAAAGTATCAGTTTCACCATGTCATTGGAAGGTTTAACAGTACTATGAGCCTGCTGATCTGGGCAGGGCATTTGTAATGCACCCAGGAAAATCACAGACTCACAGACTGGTGTGGGTGGGAAGAGCCCTCAGAGCCTCCCCAATGTTACCCCTGCCATGGGCAGACACCCCTCACTAGCCCAGGGTGCCCCAAACCTCATCCAACCTGTCCTTGAACCCTGCCAGGGATCGAGGGGCAGCCCCAGCTTCTCTGGGCACCCTGTGCCAGGGCCTCCCCCTCCCCAGGAAGGATTTGTGCCCCCCAGCTCCTCTCCCTCTGCCCTCCTGCAGCTGAAGGCCATTGCCCTGGGCCTGGCCCTCCCTGCCCTGGGCCCCAGCCCCTCTCCAGCTCTCCTGGAGCCCCCCAAGGGACTGGAAGGGGCTCAGAGGTCTCCCCACAGCCTTCTCTTCCTCAGAGCGTTTGAAGAAAATAGTGAACTCCAGAATAAAAAGTAAAGGTCTTTCAGTCTGTGGTATCTCCTCTGTGAAGTGCCATTTTTTGGGTGGCGAGTCCTTACTCCAGGTGCAATATAAAACATCTGTCATCTTTAACAACTAACTAGGTCACAATCCAAACAGCCATAAGGTTAACTTACTCGCTACAGAAACCTGCTCTTAACATTTTCTTTCCCTCTCCTTTCTGTAGCCCACATTCCCCAGCCAACAACACATGATAAACCTGTTGCCTGTTCCAGCGTGCTTTACAGCTGGGCTGGGGCACGACACTCCCATTAATTTTTTATTATTTGAAATATTAACCTCCCTTCACAGGAAGCACAATAAATAAGTGTCAATAGCGTTAATGGCAAACACGCTGCTCCCTTTTGACATGCCCTTGAATTTCTGCCTTTCAGTGAAAAGAAAACCTTATTACTTGTGCTAAAGCTCTGCCTGCCAAATTATATGGGGTTTGTACTCCCCAGTTGTTTAGAGGATGACATTTGTTCTTTTGTCTCCAGAAGGATGGAGCAGGAACAAGGAAGCTGACAAGTAAACAAAAGGAAGGTGCTTTTTCAATGCAGAACCGTTAACTGCAAACATGGCCCACGTCCCGCCTGTTATGAACTTTGCAAGGCAGGTATTGTTTTCGTGGATAATAACTCTAAATGCAGTGTGCTATTCAGAGATTTCCCCCCTCCTACTCTGCAGTGGATAAACAGATAACTAATGACATGCCAGAAAGCATATTTCAAAGATCTGAAATCTACGCTGGCGAGGCAGCCCCGAGCGAGAGCCGTGTGTGTCTGCACATTACCACACGATCTCCCATCGCCTAAGAGGGTGTTCCCGCGGCACACCCTTCATCTCAGCACACGCTTCTTACACTCGGGGGCCTCAGAAGGGACCTTTCTACTTTGCCAGAAGGAAAACAGAGTTCTGGTGTCTATTCTGACTCACATTTCCCTTTGCTGCATACCTTAATTTAAACACCACTCTCCCCCAGATCCTTGTTCTTGTTGACCTTCTCGTTTCCCATGACCATTTGGAAAAGGCTTTACAGGCCGACATCCTGCCTCAATCCATGGCAATCTCTAATTGAAGCTCTTTCTCAGAGGGCTGATCTATGTCCTTATATTCCCACTCCGCATCTTGAGGAGCTGACAGGGTGTCCTTAGGAAAGGTTCCTGAGCTGAAAAGGATTTAGCTCAATTACAGCTCCCTTATTAGCCTGCTTAATTTTTACTTTAGTTTTATTTCTGTTAAGTGCCTCTGCCAATGGCTTTTTATTACCAAGGTGCAGAAGCTGTCAATGCAAAAATATGAATTGAAGAGCTCTGTCTCTAAATCAGGGCCACGGTTATGATGGATTCTTTTTTCTCCAGAGATAATCTACTCTTGTCTTCAAGCAGGTGTAACAGAACAAGAGAGAATAACTGATAATTAGTGGATAAATTTTGCTGAAGAACAGGGTTAGGAAATGACCTGATTATCAGTGCCATATTTAAAAAAAAAAGAAAAAAACAAACCCCAAAAGCTAATTAAACTGGGGTGCATTTAATTACCATATAAATTCTAAGTTGTCTCAGTTGGGAGTGAGAAGAACATGATAGAATTACATCATTAAGCAACTGAGTAGGTGAAATGATGTATATTAAATGCTTATTTAATCTGCATATTTACAATTTAGAGGCTGGTTGTATTTTATGTTATTTTCAGTTGGACTGGCCATTTTTATTTTATTCTCTGCAAGTACTTGATTTTTCCTTTGCATTAGATCATAATGCTTCAGTTAGACTTTGGAATTTCTCTGTGCAGAAGTCTTGCTTATCTCCTGCAACAGCATAATAATATGAATAACTTCAGTAATTGCAGGGCCAGTGACAAAGGGAGGCTGGTGCACAGTAGAGATTAGAAAGGGAGCATAAAGATGTAAGCACTAATGGAGAAGAATAAGACTATTGTGTTCGTAATTTCATGCTGCTGGGATGCTTTCCTCCCCTGGAGTCAGCTGCCACACAAGTGGTGCAGAGCACCAGGTCCTGCCCCTGGGTCGGGACAATCCTCATAGCCCAGAAGGCCAATGGCAACCTGTGCTGCATCATAAGTGTGGTCAGCAAATAGAGAGAGGGGATTCTGCCCCTCTGCTCTGCTCTGATCCTGCTTGGAGTTCTGTGTCCAGCTCTGGAGCCCTCAGCCCAAGGACATGGACCTATTGGAGCACATCCAGAGCGGGCCACAAGGATGGTCCAGGTGCTGGAGCACCTCTGCTGTGAAGACAGGATGAGAGTTGGAGTTGTTCAGCCTGAAGATGAGAAGGTTCTGGGGAGACCTCAGAGCCCATTCCAGTCCCTGAAGGGACCTACAGGAAAGCTGGGGAGGATGTAAACATGTAAACTACAGCAGGGAAGGTTTAGATGAGACCTTAGGAAGGTCTAAAGGTCTTAGATGAGACCTTTTCACTCTGAGGGTGGTGAGACACTGGCACAAGCTGCCTAAGAGGTGGTGGAGGCCCCATCCCTGAAAACATTCAATGCCAGGCTTGATGAAGCTCTGAGCAACCTGAGCTAGTTAAAGGTATCCCTGCTCACTGCAGGGGGGGTGGACTAATTTTAATCTGGACCAATTTTAATGCCTTAAAAGGTCCTTTCCCACCTAATGCATTCTTTGAGTCTGTGATTTTATGATTCAGTATCTGATGAGCAGGCAGGATCAGGGTGAAACAAATCGCTCTGTTGCAGCCAGACCTTCTACCAAACCATCAGTGCTCATAGAAAAGATGAAGTGTTCATAAGGGTGACTGGAAATCTGCACGGGCCTTGGAGAAGAATCCATACCTTTCCTCTCACTTGGAGACTACTTCATTACAAGGTGTAAGGATGTTCTCTCTGTCTGAAGTATCTGAGCCTTTAGTATCTCAGCCATTTGTGGCATGGCTTAGATACCTCAGCCCAGATCCAACTGCCTCCACAGCCATCATCAGAAAATATGCTGCAAGTAATGTTGCAAGATGGAATAAGCTCTTTACAGCCATTCACTGCAGCAGTGATGCACACAGAAAAAGATATTCACCTTAGGCAAGGTGTGTCTGCATGTGTGTGAACATGTGTCTATATATATGCATATGTGTGTTTGTATGCAGACAGTACTGCTAATCTTGAGATTATATCATTAAAAAACCCAAAACAGGTAACAAGTTAGCATTTCAAGGGCTTTCTGTACAGAGGCATTGTATAATTATTTATTGAGGCTGAGTTCTACCATTATCTGGCACTGTGTTCTCCAACAAGACTTTCTAAGTGCTTCTTCCCACAGTTGAGAGTGTAAGTTTCGTACCACAGCAGCTACCCTGGTCATCACAGTATGCATTTCTCTTTTTAATATTTCTAAATGATGCTGAGATATTTCATACATTTTATTATTTTAGGAGGCTTGGCCTCAAATCTGTTTATTTATCACTTTCATTTACTAAGCTGTTATTGTTAGGCCAGTCTTTGTGCATCACAATAAAAATCCAACAATGGTGTTTATGAGATTTCTCTTCCCTTCCGTTAAGACAGCATTTTGTTAGCTTGACTTCATCCTCTGCCAGCTACAGCTCAGGTAACTGAACCAAATCCTTATTTTTTACTTGGGTTCATCACTCAAAAATGAAGAGAATAATGAAATACTTATGTAAACATCACTCTTTGAAAAGCATGAAAGGAGCAAAGTCAAAGACAGTTTGGTTCCTTAAGTAGAAGGGTCTGGTGACCAGCATTTCTCTGATGGATAGAACTTAACTAGGCTCACCCCAAATGTGTGAGTTTGTTAGATGTTAACTTTAACAAGGAGGTAACTTTCTAAACTTTTAAAAGGAATTAAGTTCCTATGTTTCTGCAGTTCTACACTGGTGCTGTTAGCAGTTTTCTGTGCTTAATATGTGTAGAACCTTTGAAAGGTTGTGGAAACTGGGGAAGGATGGCTGGAAAATCACAAACATGACTCCTATCTTCAAGAAGGACAAGAATTGAGAAACGACCTGATAAGTTCTTCTCAAACCTCGGGAAAGTGACAGAGCAAATAATCCTGGAAACCAATATTTCCAAACATATGAAAGATAAGAGAGTGGTGACTATGAGTTTATGAAGGGGTATTGTGCTTAACTAACCTGGCAGCCTTCAGCAACGGGTTATGACCTTGGTGGATAAGGGGAAAACAGTGGATGGTCCAGAGAGTCCCAAGACTGAGCAGGTGCTTAAGTAGACTCACACAGGTCTACCAGTGGTGGTCTTAGATGCTTGGTCTGTGCAGTAGCTGTCCCCAGGCCCTGCTCTGGGTGTTGTCACGCAGATCCAGGGATCCCATCTGCAGTCTTCTCTCCTGTGACTACCCTGAGTCTTCATTTGTCACTTTGTCCCACCTGGAACTTGCTGTCATTCAGACTCAAAAGGCTGGAATATGGGTACAACTATACCTAAAATGCTGGGAATAGAGTATAATATAACTATAGAACCAACTGCAACACTGAGTAGACTGGCTCAGCCAAGTGCTACTTTTTCACACAAAACTGCCCCCCTCTTACCCCTTTTCCCACAACTGCCCTCCCCAATCCATCCTGATCTCCCCCTTTCCCTGCCTCTAGCCCTTCCCCTAAGCATTGCATGCAAAGCCATGCACAGCTCCACCATCCTCTTGAAACCCAACATTGTAAATTTTGCTCTGTCCCCAAACACCCTTCCCAGCATCCCCTAAATCCTGTCCTCCTGGAGGCTCTTACTCCCTTTACTTTGCATGTCTTTCTGGGGAGAAAGCAGAAAGCATACTTCCTCAACTTCATCTCACACCAGGAGAACATCCTTCTCCTCAGTTAGCTCTTGGACTGGCCAGGCCACTGTCTCAAGTTCTCCTGGGTTAGACTGAGAGCTGCTGTTCCTCTGCTCCTTCCCCTGTCTCTGCATTTACTGAGATTAACTGTTAGTCAGATAACCTAGCTGACTTCAGCTCCTGGGAACCAGGCAATACTTCAACTGAAAACGCAGCTTCCACAAGACTGTAATTTTCACAGGAAAATATCTATTTTCTTCCCACTCTTTCTGCATAAAATAATTATGAAAGTAATAATGAACCCTTTTGCTTCCGGCTGGATCATCCTAAATGAAAACATCAGCACATTTGGCTGGAGACATGTGTCTTAACTGATTTACCTACTACTGTGACACTGGAGGATTATTTTTTTTTTACTGTCTTGCCTTTTTTTCTTATCTTACAAAGCAGGTTTCTCATATAGTATATATAATATAATGCATATAGTTGAAACATTTATATTTGAAGCAAATTTCCTGAATGTTATTGATGATAGAACATGATAACTCTACTTTGGATAGCAGTCCTAAGGAGGGTCCTGAGGAACTAGGCAAAGTGAGCTAACCACTGACATTGCATGAGATGTACAATGAAGGGAACAATAGCAAGAAAATCATAAAGCACTTACCAGAAGATGTATTTAACAAAATATGTAGGCTAGACAGTTATTATCTTATAATTAAAAAAAAAAAATCCCAAAGAAAGCAAATGAAAAGAAAGTGTTATCTTTTAAATAGGCATTAAAATGCTAATGAATCATGCTTGTAATGAAGGTTTTAATACGAACAGAGGATGAGAATTATTGTAACTGGTAATGTACCAGTTCCCATTTTAGCTGTCATTTTAACAACATAATTTTGTGGTTCTGTCAGCTTGTTGGAGCTCTGTTGATGTCAATATATTTCATTTCCTCGCTGAGTGAGGTAATATTGTTCTGGAGTGAAGTGCCTTAGACTCTGCAAAAGAGCCTGAGTTGATCTTTAATCTTTCCTCAAAACGAATTTTTCAAAATTATTTTTAAATGAGCTTTTAGAGCCGGTGAAAGGTGTGAGATGTATTTATTTCCATTTTTTTTTCTCTTTTCTCTCTGAGTAAGGACATGAGAGGCACATCTCATTACAAGTGACAATTTTCTAGATAAAAAATTTCTCCCATTATATCACAAACCGCGGTAGTACAAACTTCTCCGCAATATTAGTAGCTCAGCACCTCACGATCCATAATGCCTCAGATGAGCAAAATAACTTTTGAAATTACTTTTGCACATCATGTGAATACCAGACCAATCTTCTCCCACTCTGTCATGTTCATATTTAAATTTTATACGCCTTTACATTCCTTTTCCCTTCTAATTGGCACTATTTCAATCTAATACCTCAGCAAAGGTGCTTGCCCACTAAAATATGATCTGAAATTTCTATGTCGTTTCCAAGGGGCAACATGAGTCTAGAGAGCTTCAGGCTATCCTAACAGTAAACTGATTTTAACTGGTGAATACTGGGTGCCATATCGATGCTCTCCTATTTGTTTATTCAAGGGGCAAAATACCCAGATACAAAACACACACACACACATGAAATCCTCATTTATCTATAGCAGAAATTCCTTTGAAGTTTAATATTAACCCTTTCCATAAAGAGCTGTCCAGCTGCCAGTGGCCAAGGCAATGCAATAGCACTAATGGGTTTCACCAGGGTCCCAGTTTGATGGGACTGAGATGTCACCCTTTACTGGCCATTTCCCATGACTGCCATACCAACCTACTTACTGATGTTTTCTTTTTTTTTTTTTCTTCTCCAGTAAACCACACTTTCTCATGCAAGGTTCATTTTTCCAATAACAAAGGGAGGAAATTTCTGTTATTCTAGGAGCAAGAAAAAGAAAGGAGCTAAATGTACTACATGCATTAGAAAAGTGCCCTCAGTCCCTCAGTAAAAGGAAACATTCTTCTGTATTTTGAAGGCCTTTCAAAACCGCCAGGAAGGGAAAGTACAAAAAGGTTATAGGTGAACATCTCAGTAATATTTACGCTCCGAGATGGTGAGGTTCTTGTGTGCACAAAGCCAAAGCAAGCAATATATACCACGACAGGAAGACTCCAACACAATTAGCTCAGGGTCTGAAGCCTAGCAAGCTTTCAAAGCATGTGGCAGGTCCTGTATTCAGTTGACTAGACCCTTGAGTTGCAGACAGTGTGGTACACATTGAGAAGAGACCTGCTCAGACCGAAATGACTTTTCACCTAGCAGCCTTCATCACGCTGAGTCCCTGAGAAAGTTAACAGGTTAAGAAGAAGTGGAGTCAGACATCCAGTTTAATTCCTAAATGTCATTTCTATATCATGAACTCATAGCTGAAGACTACAGACAGTGATGACCTCTCTCAAAAGTGAGAAGACTTGAACCTAGTGACCCTGGGATAAAGGAAGCACTCTGCTACCTGCTTAACAAGAAACCCATAGACCAGACTGAATGCCATGCTTTTATTGCACCATAACCAGCTCCTTGAAGAGCTGCTGTTCCTTGAAGGTTATATCTAAAGGATCAATGTTGCAGTGCAGAAGGTCAATGGACAGTGGGATCTAACATGTAGAGATGGAGCAGCAGGGGATTTCTTTGTTAAATATACATTTTCACTCCTTTTTTTTATCTTTTTTATACAAACAATGGATACAAGTCTGTTTTGTCCAAGTGAAATGCTGGCGCTTTTTTTCCAGTTGTTTTGTTGGCAGAACCTGCAAAATTTCTTATTCCACTGGAAGATACTGGATTTCTGATTGTGGTGTGGAAAGGCACTAAAATCACCTCCCCATGTCTCCGCACTGGAGCTCTCAGAGAACAACACAAGCTTCGGAGGCAGCCTGGTTTTATTCACTCAGACTAGCTATGCACAAAAGTGGCTTCACACAGCAGTGAGTGCCTTACAAACACCTCTAAAACTGACATGAACACATCTTCTAGCTTATCTGTGTTTCCTTTTGCACATATAGCCACTTGTCCCTGACGTATTCTGCCCAACCCAAAGGGTGGGTGGGAGAAAGTTCTAGGAAAACCACTGCATAGCACCGCAGGTTTTCTGAGCACAACGGATAAATGCTCCTAAAGTGCCGTTTAGAAGTACGACTGCACTTATCACAACCGCAACAGAATCGGGAATCGCGATCCTGCCAGCACACCCGAGTCGCGACGTGCCCCAAGGCGACCCGCGGCAGGCCCAGAACTCGCTGTTCCCGCCCGCGGCCGACTCGCAACGTTCCCGGTGCCAACCGCAGCAGCCGCACGGACACACTGTCCCAGCCCCCAAGGGCACGAAATGCCAC
>VXBZ01004377.1:118172-138707 GCA_013399135.1 Heliornis fulica | reverse complement strand
AAGGAGGAGACTGAGGGGTGACCTCATTAATGTCTATAAATATGTAAAGGGTGAGTGTCAGGAGGATGGATCCAGGCTCTTCTTAGGGATGACCAGTGATAGGACAAGGGCAATGGGTCCAAGCTGGAACATAGAAAGCTCCATCTGAATATAAGGAGGAACTTTTTCAAAGTGAGGGTGACAGATCACTGGAACTGGCTGCCCAGAGAGGTTGTGGAGTCTCCTTCTCTGGAGACATTCCAGACCAATCTGGACACATTCCTGTGTGATTTCATCTAGATGATCCTGCTTGGGCAGGGGGGTTGGACTGGATGATCTTTTGAGGTCCCTTCCAACTCCTGGCATTCTGTGGTTCTGTGAAAGAGGATTTAACATCTCTAGCTTTCAATATCACTAGCCCTGTTCCTCCTCAGAATGCTAGAAGCAACCTTCACTGTGTTTAACAAAGACTACACAAAGTATTTGCTCTTACTGGCCATCTTCTTTTATCTTTCAGTCCTGTAGAATAGCAAGTTTTGGATTCCCAATCCCTAACCTTAATTAAAAATATCACATTGGCTGTAACGCTAAAAGGCACCATAAGGCTTTATGTCACTAGAAGCCACCAGCTCTAATAGCCCTCTTCCTGTCTCTAGCCATGATACAGAATTGAATTGAACAAAATTGAACAATTTCACTTCTTTAAGCTTATTTCCCAAAGGCTTCAGTTCAACACTCCCAGCATAAGCTCTCCATCTAAGTCAGTGGGTGGGAAGTAGGAAATCAAGTAATAAACTGAGCTCTTGGAACTTTAATTTCCCAAACCCAGCTGTAACCTAATCTATGTTGTAACTAGAGAACAAGTACAGAATATGAAGCCTCTGCAGAAAGTAGTCTTCTTTCTGCCTCTGTGGTCACTGGAGAATCCAAAAGCTATCTGGGCTCCTAGGGTTTCTCTTTTCCAGTTGCCAGCCCCTATCCAGTTAAACTGCAAGAAAGCTTTCCCCATAGTACAGGATAACAAAAAAAGATCCACAGTTGTCCAATTCCATTCTCTTCCTCATGTTATAGCCATGAGCTGGATTCGTGGGCATTTTGTTTTGAGAACCACACTCTAACCACAATGCCTATTATATAAATTATATAGGAAACATGGGTGTAGGCTAAAATGCAACAGTCAGGCACTGGGCAGTACAAAGAGCAATCTACATCCTAATCTGGTGGGTTTAGAAGAATGCAAAAACAAACTATCTCTAAATTGGAGAATCTAACTCAAAACCTAAGATTATTTTGCAACAGGGTAATATTCCTCTTGTAAACAACAACAAATCTGCTTGCTCTTTACTGAAACCAATTTTCTGTGGGTGTAGGAAAGTCAATAATAAATGGGACTCTGCAGTGTTAGATTGCCAAACCATTACCCACCTAGAACTGCATTAACCTGTGATAAGAGGAAACACAGGACAGTAACCAGTTTTGGCACAGCCCATTTCTGAGCTTTCAGTGCCCAGTGGAATCTGGGAAAAAACAAACCCAACTCCTAAATATGAATGGTAATTTCTTAGGCTACCATTCTGAAGTAGAAATATGAGGCTTTGGTGAGTATCAGTCTCTTTTCTGCCTTGGAGGGTTTCTCCACTTGCAATGTAAACTGACTGCAGAATTTTGAGTCCATAACCTAAAAACTACCCTTACTGGCAAACTGGAAAGTAGGATAAAGTTTTGTCCTAAACCAGTAACAGCCAGCCCCCTAAATGGGATCTGAAATTTCAGACCACTTTGCTTTAGCAGAAGAAACCACATTTTGGACCTTAATGTGTACCCTTAGACCCTAACACTGAGGCCTTGCAAAGGCTGCAATAACCCTGCAATCTTTGATTTTCCTTCATCTAATCCTAATGCTGATAAAATTTGCCAGGCATCACAACCTTTTCTGCTAATCCTCTTCCTATCCTGGGGAATATGGGAGTATACAGGAACAAACTGGGCTACACAGCCTTTATATTTCCCAGCCCTAATCCTTAACACTATTTTGTGCCACAGTCCAGGTCTGCAATACCTATGCTAAGCTTAGTTTGTCTCTTAAATCCATGCTAGAACTTACCCAAACAGTGACAGCTTTGCAGAATCCCAAATAGTGTGGGATCCTCAATCTTTACACTTTAAAAACCTCTTCCCATAAAAAGTGTAGAGCATCATCAATTTAATGAAAAATAGGATTTGACTTTCATCCAGTACATTCATAATTCTCATGGTTGTGCAGCATCCAAAAGTATAAATTGATTCTTCTGCATTTAGCTGCCCTGATCTTACCTTCATTGTAACCCTAAGCAAGACCATATCAATACAGTAACCTGTAACATCTAGAAAATAAATGGAAGAAACCACTTAGATGTCATCTGAGTTAAGACAATTTACAAAATGAAGAGCCCACAATTACCCACTAATGAAGTGGGTTCGTTAACTGCTGGAAGCCTAAGCCCTCCCATGATCTATGCCCTGGTTTATATTTCAGACAGTGTTCATCCACCTCTATATTGAGTGATGTGACAAGGATTAGACCCCATGGACCTTTCCCTAATTTGAGAGCTCTGCAGCATCTAGCCATGATGAAGGTACGAACTCAAAGCTATAATTACAACTATGTAGGCAGCACCTTACAGCAAAATGCAACTTAAGGCAATGACTCCCCATGATAACCTCTTATCTGCGTTAGCTAAGGAGAACCTAAGAGAAAATCTGTCTGTCACATCTTCTTCCCTCAAATCTTAACTCTAACCAGAGTCATGACCCAGACTTGAATTACACCCAGGGAGCTGATAGCTACAACAAAACTTGGTAGATGATATGTATCTTTGATAACAGCAGCTCTCTTCCTATCCCTGCACACTGAGGTGAATCTCACATTAGCTTCAGGTATTCAAGGCTCTTTTCACAAGAACTGCCCCAGTACACTCCCTCCACACACACAGCACAGGTGGCTCCTAACTTACAGTTTCTGGGGGTTTTAACTGGAGTTCACCATTTTTATGTCTCATGATATAACCTGAAAAAAAAAAAAGTCAGTTGTCCTTCTGTTACAAAAAAAAAGAAAAAAAAAGATGAAGAACATCATTTTTAAAAGAAGGAAAGAAAAAAAAAAGTGCTAATCTCTTGTGAGTGAGGATAAAGTGCTCAAAATCAGAAATTCTTCCAGAGTGCTACATAAAGATATACATTACCTCATCTGCAACTAGCAGGTGAAATGCCCTCCTGACTCCAGGCACTGGAAATACAGCCCAACAAGGGAGCCTGGAATTTCCAGCTAGGTCTTGCCTGATTCTCAACACCGAAAGGATCAGTGGATAAGCTTACTAAACAGTTTCTTTTTATAAAGATTTTCTCGGGTCCCAAAGGAAAAAAATAATTCAGCTAGCAACTGTAATCTATTCTGCAGAGTGGAATCAATAATCAGCAGGAAGCAAAATAATAAATAACACTGCCCTGCTGGATGGAAAGAAATGGAAATAAGGTTTCTGGTGTAAATGAGGAATGACAGAAGCAGGGGAGGGAAAAAAAAGCCCCAAACATGCCATGTAACTCCATTTGCAGGAAAATAGGGTTTGCCTGCAATCTTACTGTGAGAGAACAAACCCATGAACTAATACCTTTGCAACCTGTTCTGAACAGAATGCATTTCCTTTAGTATGGAAACACCACTGTTCAGTAAAGCAGTTTATGTGTCAGTTTTAGGGCTTGGAAAGGCTGCGGTGTTCATTTCACTGCTAGGGATTGTCTCGTTACCAGCCACACTGTAACATACAGATCTGTACCTCTAGTACTGGAGCCTTGCTGAACAGAGCTGTCTGACCTCAGAACATGCTCTGCTCTCTAAGCTTGATCCACAGTGGACATTTCTTCTTCCACAGAAGCTCAACTGCTTCAGCAGTGCAAGGGGGGAGGCACAGAATTCAACCTGTCTGGGGCAGGGCTGGTGTGGGGAGACATCCCAGCTCCATGCTTTTCACTTCACACCCCTTTCTATTTGTACTATTGAATGACATATAGAATCATAGAATCATAGAATTATTAGAGTTGGAGGGGACTCCCAGAGGTCATCCAGTCCAACCCCCTGCAAGAAGCAGGGACACCCCCAACTAGATCAGGTTGCTCAGGGCCTCATCCAACCTGGCCTTGAACGTCTCCAGGGATCCAGGGGCATCCACCACCTCCCTGGGCAACCTGTTCCAGTGCTCCACCACTCTCACAGCAAAGAACTTTTTTCTAATATCCAATCTAAATCTCCCTCCCTCTATTTTAAACCCATCACCCCTTGTCCTGTCACAACAGGCCCTACTGAACAGCCTCTCCCCATCTTCTATATAACACAATAGCACTTAATTGTAATCCATTAATATTGATACTGTTATTATAATGCCAATTACACTTGCTTCCCTTGCAAACTCCCTGGAGATTTCTATGTCTTAAGCATAGGGAAAACTAGAGGATGTCACTGAGTCGAGTGAAAGATTCCAATTTTAATTTGGTTGCCTGTTGGTATTTGCAGTTAGGATTCTTTATGTCTAGCATCTTAGCATGTTAATGTTACACATCATCATGATCCATACTTTGAGTCTCCAACCTACTGAGGCACAGCAGTTTGACAGATCTGTCTCTTATCTTCCTTTTTCCTTGTCAAAGGAGGCCATCAGAAGAAAGATTGCCAAGTGCTAATCCGTATCTTATGAGATTGTGCTGGTAGAGACTTACATGCCTGCCAAGACTCTTGCTGGAGCAGAGCCAGGTGGTCACATCTTCAAATGTTTAGGGTCCAAAACTACAAAAAAGCAGAGAATGATAGAATGGCTTTTGTTGGAAGGGACTTCAGAGATTATCTAATTCCAAGCCCCTGCCACGGGCAAAGACACCGCCCACCAGCCCAGGGTGCCCCAAGCCCCATCCAGCCTGGCCTTGAACCCTGCCAGGGATTCAGAGGCAGCCCCAGCTTCTCTGGGCACCCTGTGCCAGGGCCTGCCCACCTGTGTCTTCTGCATTTGCCTTCCCTTTAATCCTCACCCATATGATCTCAATGGGCTCCTCACCCATTCCCAACTGGAGCTCCATGCATGCCAACTGTTCACTGACACAGGGGCAACACCCCATCCTCATCCTCCTTGCCTGTCCTTCCTGCAGAGCCTGTGTCCTACCATTCCAACACTCCAGTCATAGGAGAAATTCGACCACATCTCTGTGTGTTCCCACAGAGGTGTTTCACCCTCAATGAAGCTGACTGGTTGGTGTGGCTGGTGGTATTTCACTGGAGTCTGGTTCATCTTACCTCAAGAGCCCCTGGTTCATCTCCTCTAGACTTCAAGTGTTCTGCAGTGTGTCTACCATATCATCAAGCAACATGCTGAGGGCCCTCACTAGACCCTGTCCCTCTAACCACGGTTTGACATCCCACAGCTTGTCACAGGCGAGGCTGATAGTATCCCACTCCCACTTTAAGCCTCATTTAAAGCTCTGGCAATGAGCTCTGCAAGCTCCTGGGTAAAGGCTTAAAGCAGCAGAAGCTATGAGTGAGTGGCAGCTGAATCCTGGCCCTATGCTTTTATAGCTCAGTACTGTAGTATTCATAACATAGTTAGTGTTTTTGCACACATAAAACCTGATACAGTGTACCAGGACTCACTGCACTGGTTACAGTAAGGTTTTTAGCAGAAAAGGTATGATCACTCATAAAAATTATGAATATTGAAAAGGTCAAAATAATATTTCATACTATTACAATTGCTGCTCTGCTCCTTTGGAACAATGACTTCCCCCACACACACCACCCATCACACAAGATGAATCAACATTAATCCATTCTTCTGATAAAGTTTACCAAGAGGATGAATATTTTCACAAAATGAATACATTGACATTCCAAGATTCAAACCTCCTATTTAATGACTCTTCTTTTTAGATGTAACAAGATCTTCCTTGGCTCAGCATATAAAATAAGTTCTGGGCTTATTAGAAATACAGCTGCAGAATTTCCCAGTCAGGGATTAGAGTTCTGGGAGTTTGTGCTTATTAAAAATAATAGTACTCACCACTAATTTTTTAATACTTCCCGAACCCCTCTTGCTAGGAATAGTGAATGGCAAGAGAAGCCCATGTCAGTAAATCTTAAAAAATATTTGGAGTTAAAAAAACATTACCAGACATTCTTCTTGTTACAACTGGCAAAGTTAAATATCAAACTTTAGAAACTTAGTGCAAAGGTATCTGCACTGAATTATATATGTATTATATATATATATATATATACTGAACTGTTTGGTTTCTGTTAAGTGAACTTGTGTCTAAAGGAAGATGATAGTCTTGCATCCCTAATAATGTAACTTCATCTTCCAATCTTTTTATTGAAGGTTTGAGGGACTGAATAGATTTCTGTTTGTCTGAAGCAGTCCAGTGAACCTGGTAGCCATTACAGGATTATAGATGGAAGGAAGGAAGGAAGGAGGATGAAGTGTTTCACTTCAAAAAAGACTAATGACTACTTCATATAAACTTGTCCTGTAAATTAATTTCTTCCCACAACAATTTAAAAATAGCTTGGACCCATGAAGTTTCTTCCAGCTTATGGCTGGAAACTTTAGCAAAAGAGACTTTTGAAAAAGGAAAGGTGGACAGAGTGGCTCTCTAGAGACATCATTCTGAGACACCATCAAAGTATGGGAGACTCTGGGGAACGTTCTCTCACTTCTCCTATAATTTCTTGTCTGCTCCTCCCTAGAGGAAAAAGACCCTCAATGTCTTTTGCAGCTGGAAACTGCTTATAAGGGTGTCTTTAAAGCTAAAAATAGTAAACCTCAGTGGATGTTGGTATTTGTGTTTCCTGTCTGGATGACCTTGTGACAAGGAAAATCATACTCTACCTCACATCTGGACTGGTCACCAAAATGTAATCTGTTTAGCTGTTGGGAAGAATAAAAGGTTAATTTGTTTGGATTCTCTCAGATTAATCTTAGGTACAACAGCAAGAAACAGAGTGTTCCCTGAAGGAACACACTGGAGTTGTACTCAGGACAGTATCGTGGTAGTGACTGGATTGGGAAGATATGTCCTGAGTATATGGTATGGTATGGTATGGTATGGTATGGTATGGTATGGTATCTCACTGCAGCCAGACCACAGATCACCATTAGCACCATTAGGGTATTGAGCCATCTTCCTTGTGAAATCTTTGTGTTTTGATCTCTAGCCAACTGGAGCTCATGGAGATGACAACAGATCTCAAATCTAATTTCATCAAATGAAGTATATTCATTTTGAATCTAGGAAGTGAACTGAAAGCTATGACAATTTATTACCTGCTCAAAATTAATTAGACTTCAGGGAAGGAGAAAAGACCAGAAAATTGCGTGTTATTGACATAATTAAAATGCAAAGTTGGTTCTCCTATTTAATTTTTTTTGTTTTGCTGGAAATAAAAAAAGCTTGGAAAGAAAGAAGCTTTCTGAGTGAGCAGTTAAATTAATTAAAAGTAATAAATTCCACTATCTTGAGATGAAGGTATAGATCACTTGTTAAGGATGCTACCCAGTGCCATTCACTGACACTGGAGGAGAATTGGAAGCGTCAGCTGGTAAGTGAGAGCTAGGAAAAGCATCAGCCAGCATACAGATTGATCTCTCAGCTACTCCCTGCAATGTAAACCTTCTGTTCCATACCTGAGCACAAACACTGTCTCATTTACAGCTCTGAGTATGGAGACAGACAGTTCAAAAACATACCTGCTAGTGCTTGGGCAAGAGTGGTGCAACCTACAAGTGGCTGGAGTGTTGGTTTAGGTAATAACCATGTTGGCTTTAAAACACTTTGTAAAAATAAACAAAAGTGGTAGCTCAAAGACAAGAACTTACTTGGAAGGGTGACCAACTTAACCTCAGTGAGGAAGGTGGGTTTGTTCAAAGCTTCCAGTCTTTTCTGCTGTCAATAATTAAATTAACTTAGAAAAATTCCCCAAGGAGGCATTTTATAAACATTGTTACTAAAAAAAACCCTTGTTGATGGGCTGCTGTCTGTAGGGTACAAACTGCTGGACTTCATGCAAGATTTATGTACAATATGCACACAAGTGTAAAATTCAAGTTACAGAAACATCTGACACAAGTTATTAAATCTGTTAAGAAGTGTGAAAAATAAATAGAAACACAGTAGAAAGGATGGGGAATGAGAAAATTCAGAACCATGATCAGCTGAAGGCTGATGGGAAAAATTCTTTGAAGCTGTATCATAGACAACAGGATTTGCACCTTTCTGTATCAATGGTTGGGCAAAAAACCAGAATGGGCAGCTTTTCATTCCTCTTATTTCCCACCTCTTGCTGTACAATTTTCTGTATTAAAACAATATATTCAAAAATACAGTTTTTCAATATTTGTGAAAGGTGATGGAACGACTTGTCCTTGGTGCTGTCTCCAGGCACATCAAGGATCAGAGGGTTATTAGAAGCAGTCACATGGTTTGACCAAGGGGAGGTCATGTCTGACTGATCTAACAGCCTGTGATGAGTATGGAACCAGGTGGATGGATGATGGTGGAGCAGTGGATGGGGTTTTTCTGGATCTCAGTCAGGCATTTCACACTGTCTCCCACAGCATCCTGGTGGGGAAGCTGAGGCAGTGTGGCCTGGAGGGCTGAGTAGTGAGGTGGATGGAGAGCTGGTTGGAGGGAAGAAGCCAGAGAGTTGTGATCAGTGGGACAGAGTCTGGCTGGAGGCCTGTGACTAGTGGAGTGCCTCAGGGGTCAGTACTGGGACCAGTATTGTTCAATGTCTTCACTGATGACCTGGGTGAGGGAACAGAGTGCACAGTCAGCAAGTTTGCTGATGACACCAAGCTGGGAGGGGTGGTGACACCCCAGAAGGTTGTGCTGCCATTCAACAGGATTTAGACAGGCTGCAGACATGGGCAGGGAGACATTGAAGGACATTTAACAAGGNCCCCTCTACTCTGTCCTGGTGAGACCTCACCTGGAGTATTGTGTCCAGTTCCAGGTCCCTCAGTTCCAGAAGGACAAAGAACTCCTTGAGAGAGTCCAACACAGGGCCACCAAGACGATGAAGGCACTCTTCCCCATGCCAGCATGAGGTCCTTCCCACAGGACAGAGTTGGAAGCATACTGGTCCAGTGTGGGTCACTTGTGGACAAAGGTTCTGACAGAAAATGTGCTCCTGATTGGGGTCCTCTTGACAGGCTGCAGTCTCCTCCAGAGCACATCCACCTGCTCTGACATGAGGTCCTCCACAAGTTGCAGTGTGGATCTCCGTTGCACTGTGGACCTCCATGGGCTGCAGGGGTTAACCTGCTTCACCATGGTTTTCTCCAGGGGCTTCTGGGGATTCTCTGCTCCCACCCCTGGAGCACCTCCTACCCCTGCTTCTGCACTAACCCTAGTGTTCACAGAGTTGCTCCTCTCACGTTTTCTCCTTCCTCTCTCACACATGACATGAGGCATTGTCACAGTGGTACCACCAGTGTCACCGATGGGCCCAGCGGTGTCTGGTGGCAGGTCTGTCACAGGACAGCCCTGCTCTCCTCTCATGGGGCCCACCCACGCTGTCAGGCCTTGCCTGACAACCCCATCAGAAAGATGCACCAGTGCCATAATAGGCACCGTTCCCCCCAGCTGACAGGTGACAGCCTGTGCTACCAATGCCTGTGATTTTATTCTGACTCTCAAGCTACTTCACAATTTTAATTGAAACCTGGCCTTGTGGTTTGCATTAAAAAAAAATAAAATAAAAAAATTTCCAGACATCATTTTGGTTTAAAATGCACTTCTATCCCTTAGGGAAGCCGATGAAAGTTAGAAAATGTGAGTCTTAACAGATCAAACAGCAGAAGAAAATTAAAATTAAATAAGTGGCTACTTTTAGAGCACATGGCCATAAAGCAAATCTCACAATTAATGGATGCTTTTCATTAGCCCTAAAGCACCCCAATAGTATAGATAAAGCACATCAGCCTGGGGTCTGCAGTATTATGTTCATGACATACTTCAGCAGTTTCACACTTATTAGCTATTTCTGGACAACACTGCAATTATATTTTTTAGGAGCAGCAAAAGACTGATGCAAAAGCAATGGCAAACCTGGCACATCCTGAAAACATTCACCCAAAACTTATCACATTGAGTTTGAATCCAAATTTACAATCAGTGACCAGTCAGGAATACAGGGTTTTGTGGTTTTGTGTTAACTCTGCTTTACAAAACACATTTTAATCTTTAAATTAGGCATTGCAGGGCCTAATAAAGACATAAAGAAAAGAATTGTGAGACACTTTAAGTATAGTTTGTGCCAGGCCTAATTATTACCTAAATCACCAGGAAAACACAACGGGGGCAGTGGGTGGCAAGCCCCAGGCATTTAGTGTTGAGGTAAATGCTGATAATATGGTGTGGAGTATGAATGTGTTAGAATCATAGAAGCATAGAGTCATAGAATCATATAATTTTTAAGGCTGGAAATGACCCCTAAGATCATCCAGTCCAACCATTAAACTACCGCCACCAAGTCTACCCTTAGACCATGTCCTCAAGCACCGCATCTCCCCGTCTGTTAAACCCCTCCAGGGATGGGGACTCAACCCCCTCCCTGGGCAGCCTGTTCCAGTGCTTGAGGACTCTCTCAGGACAGAAGTTCTTCCTAAGATCCAACCTGAATTTTCCCTGGTGCAACTTGAGGCCATTACCTCGAGTTCCGTCGCCTGTTACTGGGGAGAAGAGACCAACCCCCACCTCACTGCAACCTCCTTTCAGGGAGTTGTAGAGAGCAATAAGGTCTCCCCTCAGTCTCCTCTTCTCCAGACTAAACACCCCCAGCTCCCTCAGCCTCCTCGGAGGGCCTGTTCTCCCGACCCTTCACCATCCTCGTTGCCCTTCTCTGGACACGCTCCAGCACCTCAACGGCCTTCTTGAAGTGAGGGGCCCAGAACTGAACACAGCACTCGAGGTGAGGCCTCACCAGTGCAGAATACAGGGGGATTATCACCTCCCTGCTCCTGCTGGCCACACCGTTCCTGATCCAAGCCAGGATGCCATTGGCCCTCTTGGCCACCTGGGCACACTGCTGGCTCATGTTTAGGGGGCTGTCAACCAACACCCCCAGGTCCCTTTCGGCCAGGCTGCTCTCCAGCCACTCCTGCCCAAGCCTGTGACGTTGCCTGGGGGTGTTGCGACCAAAGTGCAGGACCCGGCGTTTGGCCTTGTGTTGTGCATTTCCAACTGAAAGCTGGTTACCCACTGTATACAGAGCAACAAGTGCTGAATGCATTCCTCTCAGAGCTCAGGCTCTCTGCACTACCTTGGCAGTTGTCTTAGGAAGCAGATAATGGTTATTGACTTTTACACAGAGGTCTTAAACTGTAGCCAGTTAAATAGAAAGAGTTAAATATAAGGCAGCCTCCTGTGTGCTGTATGCTTTTTCCTGTAAAAAATTAAGCATCAGGCTTGACACGGTGTGTTGTCTCTGGAGGGAGTGAAAGGATGCAGCTAAAAGTGCACTGCTTCAAACTGTATCAGTTCAATCAAAAATATCAGACATTTGGGGTTGTTATAACTCAGTAAATTCATTTTAAAGGAAACGAAGGAGATGATAAACCATATTTTCTCTGATGTGTCTCTTCACATCAGCCTGAAAAATGTTTGTTTTCTGAAGAGAGATGTCTTACAAACTCCTCAGCACTATCCTTAACAATTAGAATTCAGAGCATATAGCCTTCCACAGTAATTCCATTTTGGGGGATCTGACAGGTATAGTTTTTATTTAACATAGCTAATGGAAAAGGGTGAGAGGTGAGTTTTGGCTTAGTGGTTTGGGGTTTTTTTATTTGAAAACAAATCATATTTCACAGGAAATTACCTGGAAATTTCTTCTGAAGAAATCTTCAACATTTCACTGTACAGTATTAATTAAGAGTGATAAACTTTAACAAATGAGATGCCAATAAAAGATCTTTGCAGACTATGTTCTACATAATGATGTGAATTTATACAATATTTGTGATGACATCATACAGAAACAATTGCACATATCAGCAGAAGGAAGCACAATCAGCATCTGAGTTCTTAAAATCTTATTTCAAACCAACTTGGTCTCTCCTTTTGGATCCAGTTGCAGTGCAGAACTGGCTTAGGAGTTTGCAGAGAATTCTAGATTGTTTGTATTTAAGAAGGTTTCTTGTTATTGTCTTCTCATTGCTGACCTTGCAGACTGAACTCAGAAGTTGGTTTTGTTTGGTTGTAGGTTTGGGGTTTTTTTTTCCCTCTGTGACTACAAAATTTTTCTTGGAGGCAGAAAGGAAGATTATAAAACCACAGAATCCCTGAAGATGGAAGGTTAGAGAAATGGGAATATGCAAAGCACTATCACTATAACATCACAAAAATAAGTAGCTGAAGCCTGTGTATGAAGAGATGTGAAGTCATGGTCCTTACCCAAGATGTTCTACTGCAGAAAGAGAAACAGAAGTGAGCTGCTTCTACTGGATTTTACAAACCCACGCATTTTAAAATGTTTTCAGGGTTGAAGTGTACTTCAGCTTTGGATGATGACAGATGCAGAAAAGCTGGATAGTTGTATGTGCAGTTATACACAAACCACCCAAGATTTGCATTTGGGGGATGGGAGAAGCAGGGATACGCTCACTTTTTGTGAATCAGAAATGTTTACGTAGGGAATTGGAGACCCAACTTCACATAAACACTTGTGAAACTGTCCAGATAGTGCTACTGACATTTAATTATTCAAGGAACCTGGGGTATATGTTCTACCTACTCACTCCAATTTGTAAGTTGGAAAACACTGATATGAAAGCAAATGCTTAAAGTCAAGCAGCAAGGAGCAGCTTACAAAACTGGGATTGCTTTCACTTGTTGCTATCTTTCTTTTTTTTATTTTCTTTTTTTTTATTGAGAGATTGGATATTAAATTTGAAACTTGAAAGGGTTTTGACTAACTCAGAACTAACTCAGTCCAAGTTAGGATACAGGATAGAGACATTCAAATTTTGAAAGTTAAGAAAATTAAGTCTCCAGATTAACAGCAAGAACAATCAAAGAACAATGAACAAATTGTCTTTCCTTCAGCTAAGCAACTACAGTGCATGTCCTTACGCTGAATAAAAGTGAGATACAAATTAAACAGGAAAGTTAATTGCAAATATGAGGTTATTAAGGAACATGATCCTATAGAATCACCTAATGACCAGCCAGAAGAGAAAAGCAGTGTACAAAATGTGTGACACCTTTTCAAGGTGTCTTACTGCCATACTGGCCAACAAGGCTGTAACAGCTGCAAGTCCACGGAGCATCCTGGAATCAAACTTTTCCCTGGAATCATCACAGATTTCCAAGCTTTTCCATTCTGTAAAACTGAGGTGTTTGAGAGTAATTTCTGTAGCGAATACTCAATTTTTAAAAACATAATTCTGCTGAGAAGAGCTGTTGTAGATTTCTCACCTGGAGGCTTTCCTCGAGTCTGTGGTGAGAAGAACTCCCCCACCCAGGCTGTATTTCTTACACTGTGCTGTCAAATCCGTGACATATAAAAAATTCAGTTGTGTGAGAGGGACGACAGTACATGGGAGGGAGTTTGAGGGCCCAGAGGCCACTCTCAGGCCACGCTGGCCTGAGCAGCCCCAGCAGGCCCCACAACCATGGCCCAGCCCAGCCACAGCTCTCCCTATCCCTGTGCTCTGCTGGGGATCAGAACTGCCCACAGAACCCAGCTAGCCCAAGGGAGCTCCAAAAGCTGTCCTGTTAGGAGCCACCAGCCTTCCCCATACCCTGGCAGACAGGCAGGTCGAGCGGTGAGCTCAGTATATGGGGGAGACTGGAGTTACGGGCTCCACACTACATCATCAACAAGCTTCATCACCCAGAGTAGTGTCCAACCCAGGAGAAACAAAGTAAAAACAAACAAACAAGAAATCAATTTTGTACAAAACAAAAGTGTTACATTTTAATTTTACTGCTTTGGCATCTGCCTTTCTGACTATCACATCATATCTTATGACAGAAAATCACGGATTATCTGAAAAGGTAATAACAAAAAAAAATCCTGTTGTAGGCATTCACAGAATCACAGAATGTCAGGAGTTGGAAAGGACCTCAAAAGATCATCTAGTCCAACCCCCTGCCCAAGCAGGATCATCTAGATCACATAGGAACGTGTCCAGATTGGTCGGGAATGTCTCCGTAGGAGGAGACTCCGCAACCTCTCCGGGCAGCCTGTTCTTTGCTCCTCTCCTGATCCATAATGCTGGTACCTCATGAAGAGTGAGCACTGAGTTACTGAGCACAGCCCAGAGTTCTGGTACAGTTTGTGGTGTAATTATATTTGCTTCCTTTTCTTAATGTGTATTATTTTTGTGGGAAAAAAAAAACACCAAAACAAACAGCATCCCCTATGACAGCCTGTCACAGGCTCACCATAAACTTCCAGCTTGTTCCTTGTCCGCTCCTGACCACAACTGAACACATTTGAGCTGCTCTGTCACCCCAAGAGCCACTCCAGCTCCTCTCCTTGTTGGCTGGTCTGTCCTAAAAGGACATCACCATCCATGGCCACATTGCAGTCATGTGAACTGTCCCACCAAGTCTCTGTAATTGCTACTAGAAAGCAAGAATACTTTTCTGAAATTTTCAAAGTTAGAATACATTTTCCCATACCTTTTCCTAATAAAAGCCCGAAAGCTAACAAACCCAACCTGTTACATGGCCTTTATTTCCATATATTCTTTTATTTTACTCCTCTTAAAATACAGTAGTGTCCTGGAAGCAAGATGAAAGCCTTAGAAGACTAAACCAAAGGTATGAAATCAGGTCAAGGTAGAATAGCTGAATCTACATCTATCTACATAAGATTTGCACTATAATTCCATTCCCCACTAGCGTATCGACCACACACACCTCCACACAACTGACACAAATTTTTTGATCAACAGCCGTTGACTGTGGCATTTATTAAAGTTATGTCAAACTCTGCACTTCTCCTTTTCTGGTTACTGAATTTCATTATATCATGAATATATTATAAAGCTTTCATGGATTGTGTAACTGTGAGAGGTTCAAGGTAAAGTTGATGAGAAGAAGCCGTTGAGACCAAAGTGAAATGATAAGAGTCAAAGATTGCTACGGGACTTTGTTGGTTTTCCTCAAATTTAGCTGGGAATAGCCAAGAGGCTGCCAGACTGGCAAAGTCCAAGGTGGCTAATACCAGGGATTTAAAAAAAAAATAAAAAAAATTAAAAACTCCTCTGAAGAATATACTCTCTGAAAGGTTTAATGAGTAAGTTGGGCACTTGATACTGTGGGCCTAATTCTGCACACAGAAGAGAAGCACCTCTCACCTCAGCATAACAGTCAGTTCTTCACTCTGTAAACACCCTTGTTCCTTGAGGCTCTTCCTCACTCTATAGATGTTTGGAATCTTTAAAGAAACACCCAGATATTCCTTAACTGGATGAACTTGTTTTCCAGCAGTGCTAATGGGAATGTCATATAACAACTGTACTTCCAGCTCATGACTCTGTTTCATGGGTTTAACCCAATCATCTTTGGATTCATATTCAGGAGAGNGAATGTGTCCAGATTGGTCTGGAATGTCTCCAGAGAAGGAGACTCCACCACCTCTCTGGGCAGCCTGTTCTTTGTTCCTCTCCTGATCCATAATGCCAGTAACTCTTGAAGAGTGAGCACTGAGTTATTGAGCACAGCCCAGAGTTCTGGTACAGTTTGTGCTGTGTTTCTATTTGCTCCCTTTTCTAATTGTGGATTATTTTTGTGGGGATAAAAAAAAAAAGTTCATTAAATTGAAAAAATAATCCATGTAAAAGAGAATTTAGAAAGTCATTACAATTCATAACAAAGAATATGTTACTACCATTGTGGAACTAATAAATCCATACTATCTAATATACTAAGTATATTTGTAAAATTGCTGCTGCTCACATATTCCAAATTTAGCAGTAATAATTTCTAAGATACCTGAGAGTAAGCTTTTACTTTGGAAGCAAGAGTCACAGGTAGGGTTTAAGTCGAACAGGCAGGACATTCCAACTTTTTTTTTGGTAGTAAATACTGAAAAGAGTATATAATACTATCTTTTGAAGGCTTTTCCTGGGTCTGAGCCTTAAATCAAGGTGGTTGGGACTGAAAGGCAAAGCTATTCTGGCCTGCTAACCCAGTCACATCTTTGAATGATGTACACTCCATTTTTTTACTGGCCTGTGTGTTTAAACATAACAAAGCAAACAAGCAAACAAAATATAACAAAACCAAAACTAAAAACAAAGGAAAAAACCCCAACAGCAAAGGTGGGAATGAAAAAGACATATAAAATTTAAAAGTATTGATTGTCTTAAACTATAGGGCAATCCAGATCTACCTAACTGATCTCACTCCCACAGGATATAAACACATTTAATCTATATTTGTGTTAGGACTAGTCAACAGGTTGTTTTGCTTTGTTTTATTTTGGTTTGGTTTTTCTGATAGTGCTCCTGCAGATGCTGGAAGATATCAAGACATCAATCCATATTTTCCTTTTTCTGCACTGAAGATGTTTTCTGTTTAAAGAACAACTGGAAAAAGAACAACAGACTTCTGTACATTTTTCTGGCATTCAGAACTCAGTGATCTTTGGGGTTCCCTAGAGATGGGGCAGAGACAGGTGCTCAGTGCACAGGGGTGATGAGCACAGGAGTAATGAGGATTACAGAGAAAATTATACAGGACATTACCAGAAACACCTGAGCTGTGGATTTATCTGTTTGTCCTCTAACTAAAATGCAGAATGAAGGTTTATGAGCTCTCAAATGAGTGTTCCAAACATTAGCATTAGATAATAAATAGAAATATTATCCAGTCAAGAGGGTAAATCAGGCCAACATGGATCATGCCACAGACAACCTAACACAGACCACAAATAGACCCTTTGATTGGAACTGGAGTGCCATGTCCAATTCTGAGCTCCCCAGTTCATGAAAGACTTGGTCTCAAATCAAGTGCAGTGGTGGTCCACAAGGATGTTTAGTGGGCTGGAAACCATGATCTGCAAGGAGAGGCTGAGAGTTGGATTCATTCAGTCTGGACAAGGGGACACCTTATTACTATGCACAGATACCTAATGGGAGGGTGTAGAGAAGATAGAGGCAGACTCTTCTCAGAGGTTAAAGGTAATAGATAAAGAGGCAATGACCACAAACTGGAACATGGCAAATATGATTAGATAGGGGAAAAATTATACATTATGTTGGTAGTCAAACCCCAGTTGCCCAGAAACTGCATTTGGAAATACCCCAAACTTAACTGAGCAAGGCCAGATGGCCTCTGGGGTCCCCTTGAACTTTATGTTTTTTTCTGTGATCTTGTGATTCAATGAACACATGGACTCATGTAAAGGCACTGCAGATATTTTGTTTCAACAAAGTTAAAAACACAAAGAGAAAATCTAGTAGATTTTCTATTTAAAGGTGCCAGATCTGTGTCTGAGGTGCTGGGTGCATCAGCAGTGTGGATGGAAGAATCAGCCTGTCTCTGCCTTGTGAGGTTATATAGAACATGATAAGGAGAAGAGACAGACTAGTCTCAAAAAAAAATATAAACAAAATGAACACAAAGATATTAATCTGGCAATATGGGTTCAAATTTTATTAGCATGCCCTAGCTTAGCATTTGACACTTTCTATGATGACTGAAGTTATTCCTTTGAGATAATTTTATTTCTAATCTAACTCAGATGCTCTCATAGTTCTGTGGAGCACCTGCTTTATATCTCAGCTTCTCACTCTAAGGGAAAAGAGAATGATTTTTAAAAGCCAAATTTTAAATGCCAAAAAAAAAAAATTAACATACAAATGGGAGCAGATGTTGCTTTCATAAAGGTTCACAGCACATGCACAAAAAAAGTCAATACTGCTCAGTGCACAGAGTTTAATCTCTCTTCTTCCTCTCATTCCATTGTGGAAATAATTTTAAGTACACCGTTGGTTTGGGGATAAATGGCCATCCATTTTGTAGTCTAAATCTGTCTTCCATTTTCTTTCTTTCATTATATTTACTCCCAAAGAACTAACCATATTTCCTCTTGGGCATGTCCTAATCCAGAATCACTAAATGGCTCGTTCCTATGGACTGCAACTAGTTTCCAACTTAATTCTGAATGCCAATATTTGAGTTACAGGCTCTTAGTGCTTTGTCTGCACTCTGTCTGACCCAAATCTAATTCACATACAATACTCTAGTGAAGCCTTGAGGAACCTCTATATATTTCCTGTATTTTTAATGGGGAGAGGAATCTTTGGTTAAGCCTCATCATACAAATGCAGCATCTGACTAAGAAAGCTACTGCAGGCTGCAATTATAATTGTATGTATGATTAGGATAAAATACTTCAAGAGCACTGCCTGAATAATTATTTGAAACTTGGACCAGGGTCTCCCTTGAGTTTGGAGAGGGTCAGTGAGCTCCTTTGTTTGTTTTATAATATTACATACATTCAGTGTTCTGGACTGAGTCCGAACCAGGACTGGGAATACTGTTAGCAAGAAGGGCAGTAGGTGTACTGCATGTGGTGTACTTTGGATGAGCAGTATCTGGGACATCAGAAATGAAGTTGAAAGAGAAGGAGGGAAAATAACTGTGTGCCAGAGCAACACAGAGCACTCAGTAGTATCACGTTATCTCTCTGACAGTGGCTGGGGCAAGAAGAAACAAGATATCTCATGGTGGGATGGGACTATAAAACACAAGACTTCCTTTTTTTTTTTTTTTTTCCCAGTCCCATCTATAAGATAAAGGACCCTGCCATGAAGCCTTGATTCCCAGACCTTTAGTATTCTTATGCATGGATCCCAATGAGCAATTACAAATCTCTTTGTGAAGCCTACGAGGTTATTCATGCCTCACCCTGCCTATCTTGCATGGGGAAAACCACCACAAAGGCAGAGCTGTGAAACCAACAGGTGCCTTGACAATTTTTGTCAATAGCAATCTTAACAAAGTTTCTAAGAAATAAAATCACAAATAGGTGATTTTTTTCAACATGAAACATCAACATTCACCACATGTTGACAAACCACCCTTTCTGCAGATTGACACAGGACCCACAGATTTCACTATTTTCTTCTAGTATCTACCTGACATTTGCTGTCTGCAGACCCAGGGCTTGACTCTCATGCTGGCTTTTGCCTGAGTGGATCAGTCTCCAGACAGGAAAGCTCAGGCACAGGAAAACAGAGCAGGGATATGGGAAGAGTAACCTGCTGTGGTGGATAGCATGGATGCAGTTGTCTTAAGCCACCTGGATTTTTGAACTGAAAGAGTGGAAGCCAAAGTCCTGAGACAGAACAATTTCCACTGAATTCAAATGGCTTTTAATTAAGTATGTAATGTGGAGTGCCTCAGGACCTTAATCCCAAATATTCTTCTGTTGGCTTTTTGTGGGTTGGCAGTTTATCACCTTATCACCTGCAATATCCCTACATCTATTCTCTGTCCCACATGTGCTACAGAGGTGGACATGAAATGTTTCATGGAGACAGTCAGTATCTTTTTGGGTAGAGAAAACTTGTTTTGATGGTTTAGATAAGGTAGGCTACCACACTAACCACTGGGATCCAGTTTGTTTGGCTTGTATAACACAATCACATTTGTGATGCATGAACCTGAACATGGACAACTGTATCAACGTGCTACAGCAACATTCTCCTCTCACAGTCTTTTAAAGGGGGAGTTTACAACTCCCAGATAGCAAACTGAAGGTTATTTGGTGAGCCACTGCACAGGTTGCCCAGGGCAGTGGTGGCTGCACCCTCCCTGGAGGTGTTCAAGGCCAGGTTGGATGGAGCCTTGAGCAGCCTGGTCTGGTGAGAGGTGTCCCTGCCCATGGCAGGGGGTTGGAACTTGATGATCTTTAAGGTCCCTTCCAGCCCAAACCATTCTGTGATTCTATTACTCAGTGATTCAAGAGGTACCCACACATTCAGTATGTCTCTGGTCTACAAATTTTAATGTAAAGGGAAGTATTCTTCCTTTACCATTAAATAAATAGAAATATGCATTACTTCTGTTCTCTTCACAATAGGTGATTGGATTTTCCAGCTCCTGCTGACGTGGCATCCCTACAAACAAGACTTACATCTCTGTAGGATTTTCTGTGAAAATGAGCAGATAAATAATTAAACATGTTTGCATAGTAGAAGTTAATGAAAACAAACCAGGAAGCATTCCTGAGCATGGAACTGGGGCAGGATTTTGGCTTTTAATCATTATGAGCAGAAAGGAAATGGGGGAAGGGAACCAGAGAAAGAGCAGAAAGTTAATTAAAATGCACAACCTTCTGGTGCTTCCAAACTGCATATTGACCTGGGGCAAACGTCCAGTTTCATCCATGTGGTGGGTTTGCAATGTGGCTTCTTTAAGAAGCAGCTAGAGGTTTCTTAAGGGTCCAACACAGCAAATCCCAGCTGGGCTCCCAAGGCCAAACTCCCAAACCCTGTTACTGACCAGGCAGGGCCA
>VXBZ01004377.1:97693-118068 GCA_013399135.1 Heliornis fulica | reverse complement strand
GCACCTGCAGCCCCTGGAGAGAGATCAGAGGCAGAGAGAGACGCAGGCCCAGGCCGGAGCAGGTTTGCTGGGGGGGCTGGTGACTCTGTGGGTGACCAGGCTGGGGCAGCAGTCTGGGACTGAGAGACTGAGAGACATTCTGTGAGTTTCTAGCAGTGACCCACGCTGGGGCAGTTGGGGAAGAGCCGAGGCCCCGTGGGAGAGGACTCCCGTGGAGAAGGTGGTGGAGGACTGTCTGCTGTGGGGGGGACCCCACGCTGGCACAGGGAAAGGGTGAGAGAAATTCCCCCTCCCCCAAGAAGGAGAACAACTCCCGAGGAACTGACTGGAGTCTCCATTCCCTATTCCCCTTCCCTTTACCCTTGTGCCATCCTGGGGAGGAGAAACATCATGGATAAAGTGAAGTTTCTCTCTGTGTGTAGTGTAGTATAGTGTAATGAATTAGTTTTCTTGCCTTTCTTGTGTGTTGAGTCTGTTTTGCCTGTAACACTGATTGCAGAACAATCTCTCCCTGTCCTTATCTCACTCCAAAGCCTCTCAACATGTATTTTCTCCCCTGTCCAGCTAAGAGAGGAGTGACAGAGTGACTCTGGTGGGAGTTTGGTCTCCAGCCAGGGTGAAACCACCACAATCCACCAGGATGTTCTGTAAACATAGCTTTGCAGTGGGCTTGTTCTTCTAGAATCACATAGAAAGGCTTTTTCCTGCCAGTTGAGTAATTTAAACAGATACAATTGTACACGATGCTGTCTACCAAGCTCATTTGTTAGTTTTCTTCCACCACTGGATCTGGAAATTTTTGGTTTGTTTTTGTTGCTTGGGTTTTTCCCTCCAGCAAATGAGCCAGTTTCTAAACCACTGACATGAATGAAGCTTGCTTTGGAACCCACAAAATCACAATTGCATGTCACAGTGTTCCCTAGAGCTCTAAAGGAGATCATGTTTTGCAATTTAAAGATATTGATTTTTTAATCTCTACCAATTTAGACACTCTTGCAAAAAAACCCAGGTTTCTAAACATTCATTGTGACAGTTCTTAAAGATCACATGTCACTCAACCCTCCTTCCATCAATCACGTAAAAAATCAGCCATTAGAAATCCTCAATTATTAATGTATATCTTACCTGGGGCAAAATATCCCAGGCTGGCTGTGTCATTTGGGCTGTTAGTGTTATTAAGACTCTTCTCATGGCTTCTGGCTGAGTGGTTTTTCTCCATTTACTACATGGTATTGTATTCTACTGAAATTTCCTTGTTCAGAATCCAATGGGGATCTTCCATAATTGTAAGCATCCACAGACTTATATAGGGAAAATAAACATAAATTCATAGAAGTTTTGAGGGTTTTTTAATGTGTTTGAAAAGAGTTATATTGAAATAAAAAAAATTAATTGCATGTAACAATGATATTGACTCCATTTACTCAAGTGACATAGTCTCATCAACCTGTCATTCCAGAAATAAGCCCAGAACTCTCTCTGATCAGTGAGAAGTTGAAAACAGAGAACATCTCACACTTGTCCCAAATTATATGGTTCTGACTTGCTCCAGCTTTGATGGAGATGTGCTGCATGCAGTATGCCTGTACCTGCTTGGCAGCACACTCCTGCTCATAAAGCCATCTCTCAGGTCTTTGTTTTGCCATTGTTTTATACAATCCAAACCCGTTTCTCAGGGTGAAAATTAAAACAGCAACCATAACTCAAATCCATCCTGAAACAGTCCTGAGGTCTTTCTGCCAGCCAATTCCAAGCAGAACGATAGTGTTTGGGGAAGGATTATGAGCCAGGTTGGTTTATCTCTTTCTTTTCCCCCTGTAAAAAATGCTCAGAGAGTATTTTTCACCCATGACACTTACAATCAGAACAGCTTTGCCTGTGCTAGATAACTGAGTGTGACTGCACACCTTCGAAACAGATCTTTCCATTTCTTAAATGATTTGGATGTCCACCTGCTGAAACTCTGGAGTGTATTACAATAAATGGAAATGCATAAATAAGATGCACATTAGCTTTGTGCAAAAGTTGAAACCCTACAATCTTGCATGAACATGAAGGGGATATAAGTGATAATGCTTTCATCTCACCTCTTTTCCCATGCCTTTTCTTTGCCACGTGCTGGGTACAGAGTCTAAGCCCCAACTCACGTGTGCATCAGACAGGTATTAAGCAAGGTAAGCCTGTAGGGATCTCTTCCTTTGCTATACCAATTACCTGCTTTGAACAGGGATGAATATTTAAAATTCTTAGGGCTCTTCACCGAATGAGCTTGGGAAATCAAGTCTGTATTTTAAGGAATATTTATTAGTCTTGTTTAACAGAGGTTAAGATTATTTTTGTTCTAATTTGGATGTGCTAAAGAGTGTAATACAACAGAAATTATCTGCACATGGAGAATGTTGGGAGTGGTCCAAACAACACTCACTCATTTAGAGATTAAGGAGGTGATTGGATTTCACCCAGACTAATTAATAGTAATCTACAAAATCATTCAAAGGTTTTACTCTGTCTTAAAAAAAATGCCTTCTCTAATTCCTTTCAAACACAAACTATGTAGCCAACAAAATTTGAAGACCCAAGGAAAGTCTGTGTTTCTAAAACCAGGAAAAAAAACCCAAACCAAACCCTAAACACAGTTTGATTTCTTGACTCTGTACTCTTTTTAGGTGCAACAGGATGAGTTAGTGATTAGCAGCTGAGTTAGCAAGACAGACTACAGCCACCTGCAGTATAAATTGTGTTTGACATACTGAAATACAAAGAAGGATCAAGGATGCATTATTTGTTCATACTGCTTCTCAGCTTTCCAAAATACACAGCTCAAACCTATCTCCAGTGAAAGAACATGAGAAATTATGAAAAATCTGGGCCTGTGATACATAGGTGGTTATGAGACTATAAACACTCAGAGAAATATATTCAGAGAGACATATAGGCTTTAACCATATTAGCTTTATCTCTCTGGAAACATACTTAGTATGAAATTCCTAATTTTACTGATCTAAGTAAAAGAGCAAATTTACAGTGTATAGTTACTGTATTTTGTATTTTATTGGACCAAATGTGGTACTGCAAGCAGAAGTAGCATGCTGAGCACGCTACATCTGTGGCTGTAAGAAACCTGAAGTACACTGCCTGGAAGTCAGAGGAGAAGTGTAGCAGATGGAAGATAACACATTAAAAGCGGTTGTTTTGTGGAAGGGGGTGATCCCAGGAGTGACATTGGGCAGAAAGACAGCATGTACCTGCCTGACACGTGGCTCTTTCTGGGACTACATGCCCTGGAAAACTTGTAATTCAGTATTTTGACCTGTCTTCTCCTGCCTAAGAAAGGAGAGGAAAAATCTCTGCTATAGATTTGGAAGGAAGGCAGGCAATATTTGGGGAAAATTAAAATTTTATTGAAGTTGGCTCCCCTCTAATTGTATTGTAATTGCTCTGGGCCAACTTTAAAAAAGAGGCTGTCCCAGAGGGAGGAGGCACTGGAGAGAAAGGGAGTGATAATAGAAGAAAATGTATCTGAGCTGTGTAAATGAATGCCCCTGAAAATTAATAAAGGAAGTAGAGGGGGATGGATGTCAGTGTCTCAAAAATACTGCAATGTAAAAATATAATAAAAAGGGAATTATTACAGTGGGAGTGACTAAAAACAATGTAAGATTCTTTAAATATATAAAGGGAAAGAGATAAAGGGCTGAAAATGGAAATAATTAGCCCACTAAGGGGTTAGGGAGAAACTTAATACGAAGTGAGCAGGATATAGTGGGAAAATTAAATGAGTTTTGCACTTCTTAGTATTCGTGAGGGAAATGTGAGGTGAAAAAGTCTAAATGAAAGGAACCATATTTTCCAACTGCTGAGCAGTACAAGTGAAAGGATATCATTGCAGAAGAGGGCTTGGGTAAGTTAAAAGTCACTAAAGCCAGATAAAGCTTCAAGAGAATGGGTTATCCCTTCAGAAAGTGAAAGGAACATAAGAGGAAACGAGATTGTGGAGGTTCTTTTGAGAGAAGGAACATGCAGAACAACTGCAAAATAAAAGGGATGTTCATATCACTCCTTAAAAAAGAAATAGTGAAATGGTACAGGAGTAGCTTAATAAGAGAACCACAAATCCAACTATGATGATACACAATGGTCAAATGCCACATACAAATATTAACTGTACATATCCTATCATTATATGATTGCCTTTCAGGAATGTATTCTGCAAAATACTGTTTGCCAAATAGACTCCCCACAGCTGTAAGGAGAGCAAGTTATTTCAAAATTACTTATATTTAGTTATTAGGAAAAAAAAATCAGCAGTAGAATAAAATTGGAAAATAAAATTAAAGACAAAAAATACTTCTATTTTTGGTAAGCACAAATCTGAACATCAGAATTAAAAAGAGTGATTTCAGATTTTTGCAGTGGTTTTGGTCCTGATTACATGCAATTAGTATACTGCATACAATAAGAAATAATCTCCAGATAATTTCTCTTTGGTATTGCCAATGTGGCACTCTAAAGCAATTACTGTGCACTCAAAGTGTAGTATTGATAAACAATAACATTAAAAGAATAAGAATACATCATCCCTATACAAAATTCTTTATAAACATAACCTCATAACATGAAGTAGTAAAATGAGTATCCTGTCAAAAGAAAAATAAGATAAATCAAGTGACTCATCTACAATTGCCCCACTGATTATGCTGGTTCCAGTCCCGAACCCCAATTACAGGAATATTTCATCTTCAAATAAAAAAAAAAAAAAAAGATTTATAATCAACCTCTGGTGATTAATCCAACTCTAATGCCATGTTGTATTTACTGTTTCAGTATCATTGTAGTCAAAGTCTTGCCTTTCCCATCAGTTATTACATTAATTATGCTTATTAAGATGCATACATTTATTCAAGTGGCCATGATTAATTACTTTACCACATGGCTACTGCAACTGCTGCCCTAAAACTGCAAAACCAGACAACACTACTGCTTTAAGATTGTATTCACTACATGAAAGCAGTAAATGCTTTTAAAAACCCCATAGGTTCTTATTCCAATTTATTCAGTGCAGAATGCAATGCTAGATTACTTTGGGTTTCAAGTTGGGACTAACCACTCTGACAAACTTAGTTTAGGTTCTAGGAGATATAAATCATGGAATCATTTGGATTGGAAGAGTCCTCAAAGCCCATCTAGTTCCAACCCCCTGCCATGGGCAGGGATACCTTCACTAGACCAGGCTGCCCAAAGCCCCATCCAGCCTGGCCTTGAACACCTCCGGGGATGGGGCTTCCACAACCTCTCCACAAACTAGTGGGGGGAAAGAGTAAAACTATTTAATAGTAAGCCAGAAATTATGTAATTGTCATTATTTATAAACTAACTGATTTTACATAGAGGACAAAAATATATTTTCCCATGGTAAAAGATTTTTCTCCCTCAGTAGCATTATTGAGGTGGGACAATGGCTATAAATATGTACATTCTGTCATCTGAAATAACAACAAAAAACCCCAACCAAAAACCAAACCCAGGAACAAGATCCAGAAAATATTCAGGTTTCAGCATCTAAAATTAGGTCCTATTCTTATTACACAAAGATTAAATGTCAACTGTGAAGTGGGAATTATGTAAAAAATAATCCTTTTCCATCAATTTGGTATATTTGCCTCCATTAGACTTGAGAAATTACATCAGAATACAGCCTGTTTCTTCACAAAGAAGCGGGGTTGCTAATTGTTCATTTAATACGTATTATTCAGTGGCAAGAAATGTGTCTTCAGAAAATCCAATCTGCAAATGTTCCTGATGTCAGTATGGTTTTGTTAGAATGTACAAAAATAAATGACAATACATCCTTTCATTTATACTCTATTTTTAAATAATATTCTCATTGCAGATGTCACAAAGATCAATTTCCTGCCTTTTGGTTTTTTGTCTTCAGAAATGAATCTGACCAAGACAATGGTTTAAAAGTCCCTCTCAGAATCCACTAGAAACCCTGTGACATGTTTCTGTGATTTCACCTGTAACTCAGAGATCAGTTGGTCAGAATCTGTGATTACTTCAGGCATCTAAAAGATTTTTCCATAGCACAGATCGTGGAGGGGCTGTCAGGTGTGTGGCTTCTTCCACAAACCCCCACATTTTGTAGCTCACAAGTGGACATTTGTCTCCATGGTCAGCTCAGGTCACAGCACTGACCTGCTGCAGTATGTCCCTTGGGGGTGCTCTTCATGGAGACTGTCCTGCTGCTGCCCTGCCACAGAACTGGGAGCCCAGACTCAGGAATTATATTGTCTTAGTAGTGGACAACTATTTTATAAGTGGTCCTTATTTTATAAGTGCCTATTATTTGTCTTATTGCTCATGTATTTGGGTAATTCAAGTGTGCAGTCCTAGGTTTCAGCTAGTGTAAATTAATGACCTCTGCTCAGAATATTTTATGAATACTTTCAGTCAATTACTTTTTATTATTTCCATATCTGTAGACATTATTGACTGGCTCTCAGGTAATTAATTTTAATGGCTCTGTGCATACATGGGAAGCCTACCTTTTGAAAGGGGCATTTGGTGCCTTTTTTTCAAGTTTCCTTGCAGTAACAGGAGTACAGGCTGCCTGGGATTATTAGGAACAATATATCTTACCAATTCCCTGGCTACAACTCGGGGTAACCTACTTCTTGGAGAAGTAGTCAGAAAGGGGAAGAGAAAGGTGCTGTGTGTACCCCGTATTCATTCTTCTCCCAACATGTTCCCACAGTTTAACCAGAGAAGCTGGTACATTATGGGTCTGCATCACATCTGAGTCTTTCTGTGCATCCCTAGCACACGTTCCTGCTGCTGGTAGTTGACCAGATCATTGCAACATTCAGATTTTCAAGGGTGAGAGCAAGAGGATTTGGGAAAGTAATTGCAGGTCAGACCTACACCAGTGATTATCTTTTTAACCCTGTATTTATATCATACACACACACATACACTTACATATCTGCAACAACATATATGTATGTGTACACAGACACATATAAAACTTATTTAATGATTTGAACATTGCATATCTACCTTTTATTTAGAACTGGGTGAAGGGACAGAATTCTAAGAGGAGTTTGTGGAGGGATGGCTCTGTTTCCTATCATGTAAACAGAGATTGTCTTTTCTGAAAAAGATTAACTGAAGTGATTCACTAGGAGATGAGGGGACTGGATTGATGATATAGAAGGTCACTTTCAATCCTATGCATTCACTTAGGAATAAAAAAAAAAAGTTTTAATAGTAGGATATTTTTAGCACTTGGAAGATGCCGCTGGCCTGGCAGATCTCCCTCAGAGGGGAGTGCTCAGAGGGAGTCTGAGATTAGCACTGGCCTGGGGTGAGATGAAATTCATAAACAGGATTACAAAATGTTGTGAATTAGTTCCTTCCAATTATTTCTTTTCCCTAGATTACTTACATCAGGTTTTCACTGATCTCAAATCTGTCTGTTAGGATTTGAGGCTCTGTCCATGCGCTGGCAGGAGCAGTCTCCTCTCCACGGAGGTCCCCTCTGGCAAGGGCTGTATCAGCCAGCCTTCTCTGCCTTTCAGCAGGTATTGCCATCACAGAGAGTCTCATTGTTACACAGGCACTGAAATGCTAATTCACTTTAATTAATGACCTGATTTCTGTCCCTCTGTAGCGGGCTGAAGCTGGTTCATACAGCTCCTTCACACAGGAGGGAGCAAATTCCTACCACAGAAGGCTAGCTAGGAAGGTAAAAAGAAAATTTCATTCCTGTTTTACCAGGAAGGTACAGAAATTGTGTGCAGAGCAATCAGTGAGCAGGCTACCCGTGTAGAGAGCTGCCGATGCCACTGGGTACAGCTACAAAACCCGACTGCCTAATGGCTGAGCAACTTGTAATTCCTGCATTAAGCTGGTAACCATTAAGTCTGTTTTAGGTACAGTATATCTTCCTGAGTATTTCTTCCAAAATCCTATTAGTTAGAGGCTGCTTATGCCCTGAAGGGTGAAAATTTATTATCCCTTCCAAGGCCTGCGTTTGTTTATTTATCAAGGTAGGGGAAATTAGTCTTTGTTTAGTCTCTACTATGACAACTCATGGATCACTGTAATTATCCAATTGATTTCTAACTTCTGCAGAGCTCTTAGCCTCAGTGATACCTTACAGTTTTGCAAGGAGGGCTATGTTATAATGATCAGCATGTGTCTTAAATTATTTTTATGCAGCATTTCCCAATATCTCCACAGAAAGTACTTATTTCCCTTTCTCATACGTCCTTGAGAACGAGGTTAAGTAGATAACCTGCTGGTTTTAAGAACTTTTAGCTGTTTGCTGGGGAAAATGAACACCTGCTGCTGCCCAATTTATCTACTTGGTCATCTCATAGTGAAGCTGTTACATGTTGTCACGTTCAAGCAGTCACTCTGGGATTGAGAAGCTGTGATGGATGGTGCACGTGCATTAGTCCTGGCCTGCTCTGACATCCATGTGTGTAACTCACTCAGCACACAGAGGTTTGATACTTTTTTTATTTTTTTGCACTTTTCTCTATAGGTGAAGTGTGAATGCAAATCTCTGCACAACTCATTTGTTTTTCCATCATTCATTTTGCAGGTATGAGCTGCTTACTTTGTATTAGTTCCTTCACCAATGCATTAGAAATTATACTGATGCTCATTGCTTTCCCACAGCAGTTAATGAACTTTCAGTTCTGCCAAGAGAATGACCATCAGTTCTGTTACATGCAACCAGCCTGACACTAACTAAACTATAAAATACTCCATCTGTATTTACTTGCATGAAACTTCCTAGCTCTCCACAGGACTGCGTTTTGGTCATGGATTTTAAAACCATATCAAGAAAGCACATGATGTCTGGAAAAATTAGGTGTAAAAGAGAATAATTTGATTCTTGTTTCCAAAGAATTCAGGTACTTTCTTTTCTCTTGTGATCCATCTGCTGAGATTTTTGATGATGGGATTTCAATAACATGTAAACTATTTCTGTGAAAAAAATCTTTAAAAAAATTACCTGATCTAAAAAATAAAGGCATTTTGCAATTGATGTTTTTTTCTGGTTTGGGCTTTGCTGGGTTTGTTTGTGGTTTTTTGTTTTGGTTTTTTTTTTTAATAGGCACAAAAATGTGTGCAGATAGAGAATAATGGGTATAGATATGAACATTTGGATCTTGATGAAGGAATACTTTTAAAACACTTTTCTCTTTAATTTTTCATTTTTCTTTTACATTTCCTTCAGCTGCTCCTCACAGGACTTGTGCTCCAGACCCTTCCCCAGCTCCCTCAGCTGCTCCTCACAGGACTTGTGCTCCAGACCCTTCCCCAGCTCCCTCAGCTGCTCCTCACAGGATTTGTGCTCCAGACCCTTCCCCAGCTCCATCACCCTTCTCTGGACACGCTGCAGCATCTCAACGTCCTTCCTATAGTGAGGGGCCCAGAACTGCACCCAGCACTCAAGGTGCAGCCTCACCAGAGCTGAGTATAGCTCAGTATCAGTGGAAATTCTTCTGTGGCCAATCATGTCAAAAGTAGGAAGGAGCTCAATAACCTTCATTTAATGAAAAATATTAATATTTGGTAGAGCAATTCCTGTATCTCTTTTGACACAGCATCACTTTAATACTTGAAACTTTTGGCTCATGTCTGAGTTAATTTAATGTATGCATGCTAATATGCTAAGAAAAAAATCCTGAAGGCCAGTGTTGGTCTGATGAGGCTTGTCTTCCTTTGTTCCCTCTACAGTAAACTGGGGGGATTAATCAGGCTGATCAGCTTGATTGCTGCAACTAAGCTTCTTTTCTGAGTTCGTCTCTGTGCTGACCATAGATGGAGCCTGGGTAGAGCAGACTATTAAAAGTTACTCACTCTGAATATCTGATTACATTAAAGTCTTTTTTTTTTTCCCATGGTTCCTTATGAAGTTAATGAATGCCCAATGCACACAGAATCACAGGATCCCAGACTGGGCTGGGTTGGAAGGGACCCCAAGGATCATCAAGTTCCAACTCCCCTGCCACAGGCAGGGCCACCAACCTCCAGGCCTGGAGCTAGACAAGGTTGCCCGGGGCCCCGTCCAACCTGGCCTTGAACACACTAAAAGAAGTATTTAATTTTTTGGAATTATGTGCATTCATCTGCAAACATACAATTTGAAAAGTTCTATTCCAAGGCAAATGGCACCAGTGAAATTGGGGGTGAGGGGAGATTGGAACATCTTCATTCTATAATGATGGATTCCAATGAATGTAAAAAAGCAATTATCCACAAATCCTCTTACAAGTACTTGTCTAGTGTAAAATTATGTTAGTTTGGCTACTTTGGCCTCTGATAAAATTCCTTTAAACACTTCCCTTTGCAGGAATGCTAGCTCCTCCCCAGAGCAAAACCATTTTGTTTATTATGAATTGCTTCACTCCAGGAAACTTTCTTTTAGGTTGTGGCAAGAAAGGTGAATTACCTTGACTGTCAAAGAGTAAAGATCAAAATGTTTCTGATGTACCAGAGAGGATCAGCAATGGCTCTGCTCTAATCCAGCTCTGGTCTCACCACAAAGAAAGGACTTAAGAGTGGTATGTCTATGCTTGTGTATTTCAGATCTATGGAGGAGTCTGGTCTCACCACAAAGAAAGGACTTAAGAGTGGTATGTCTATGCTTGTGTATTTCAGATCTCTGGAGGAGGTACCAGTCATCAGAGATGTGGACACAATGAAAGGATTTCTCTACCACCATTGTTTTAAAATTGTCGTTATTGTAAAACTGGAGTTTTTTCAAATGACATCTCCTAAGCAGCATGCTCTGCTCTGAGCACATAAACCCCTCTCCTCTGGTCTTTGGTCTCAATTTTTTGAAAATTTTCAGTCAAGTTCAGAGGTTTGCTTTGAAACTTCAAAAAGACTCAGTGCTCTTCCCCATTTATCTTGTCAATCTCTAAGATGAATTTAACAGTGGCCAATTTCACTCCTCAGGGATAGCAAAGCTTCCTTTAAAAAGCACCCCCAAAATCCCAACAAAAAGACCAGTTATGAAATATTCAAATCCTATCAGGCATAAAACCTCATAAGAATTATTATCCAGAATTATTATTATACTTTTGGAAGCATTTAGACACCCAAATTCAAATAGTTTGTGATTTAAAATACATTGCTTTGATTGCTTAGCATGGACCTAAATCCCTCAAATAATTCCACCATAGCATCATGCTTCATGCACTGTCCTTTTCCAGAGCAGTATGCACAGGCAGTATGTGTAGGTTGTTGGAAAGTACTTGGTCTTTGAGAGAAGTTTTTAGGTAGTTATTTTTTACTCAGCATTGCAAAGATTCAGTGATGCAAGACCCCAGATTTTTAAAGGCAGTCAGACATTCACTGGTGAAGTAGAAATTCCTTTTTCCATTTATTTTTTCATAGAACATCCTTACTTCTTGTGTTATGTTCTGTTTATTTTGTCCTCTTTCCATTCCTGCCCATTTTTCAGGTAGTGAAGGCAAGTAAAGAAGGAGAGAAAGGTAACATGTATGTATGGGACTGTAGAAAGAAAAAATCTTGAAAAATCACTGAAGAACATTTTAGGGGGTGTCTGGGGGGATATGTCTTGGCTTGTGACTGGAGGCAGGAGGCTTTCTTGGGCACTCAATGTTTGTCATTGACAGACCTGTCAATACAGTCTGCCACTGAGGTGTGGAGGTCAAAAATGCATAATAGCAGGAATATTAATAGAAATGGGACAGTTAATGAAAGCACCTCTGTTTAAGAGCATAAACTTAGCAGAAGACAGAAATGGCCCAGTGAGTTCTTTGATGTGAAGCAAATCAGTGAATCTGTGTGCAGTGTACTTGGTGCTGCCCTGACAGAACAGAACAGTGTTCCCATTAAAATCAGGAAAGCTGTTCAAACTGCAGTATTCAATAACACTTTCACATGATGAGAGGAAATTCATTTGCATCCCTGGATAATATTGCATGTAGTTTTAAAGGTTGTAGCATTGGAAACGTTGCAGTTGTCTCTGAGTTGGTAACAGCATTGTGAGCAGCATGCTTCTAAAACTAGAACAAGATGGTGCTATTTTTGTCCTATTTCCCTCTGAAAGATACAGTGCAAATTAACACTAAAAGGGGCAGTTACAGGACAGTTGCAAATGCTACAGAAATACAGCTGAATGCTACCTCCAGAATAAACCCATATAAAAATTAGAAAGCAATAATTGTAGTGCCTATATAGATTCAAATCCACAGGGTAAAAAAAACCCCACAAAATTAGAAAATATGTTGTGTGTACACAAATTACCATAATCCTCCCAAAGCTCAGGTATTTTCAGTTAATATCCTCATTAAAGCAGGAAGAGAGAACAGAATATAGTGTGCAGAATCATTTTGTCACTTTATTACCTTGTTCTATGGTTTTGCTTCTCTTCCTTCAGAAAATGTATTTTTCTTTTTTGGCCAAAAAAATGAGATCTGAGCAGGACATCATACCTTCCAGATGATGCATGTTATGAAAACAGTTCTAGTTTCTACACGTACAGAACGATGTACTTACACTTTTGACACCATCAGCTTAAGTTCTGGGATACAAAACCTTGTTTGTAGAACTATAAACTTCTTCCTCAGAGGCATTATGGAGGAAAGAGAACCAATATTAACTCTTCTTTTTCTTTCTTTCCTTCTGCTGGGAACTTTACCCTGCCTATGAGTAAAAGACATTCACCTTTCCAAGCAATCATTTATTACTTGATTGTCTTCCCCAGACAAGCCTTCCATTTTATTTTGATTATAATTTTCTTGGTTGTGTTTATCTATGGCATTTTATAGCAGATTTCCAGTGATCTGAGTAACTTTCCAGTAACTCATACATATCTATAATAAATGGGGTGGTTTGGACTTTTTCCTCACCTTCAGAATGTTCAGTGCTGTGTGTAATGTCGCTTTGTTTGGAGTGTTGTGTCCAGTGCTGGGCTCCCCAGTTCAAGGCAGACAGGAGAGAGTCCAGTGGAGGGTAAAAGGAGGGTGAGGGGCCTGGAGCAGCTCTGCTGTGAGGAAAGTCTGGGAGACCTGGGGCTGTTTAGCCTGGAGAAGACTGAGAGAGGATGTCATCAACACTGATCAGTATCTAAAGGTTGGGTGTCCAGAGGGAGGGGCCAGACTCTTCTCGATGGTAACCAGTAACTGGACAAGGGACAATGGGCACAAACTGCAACACAGGAAGGTCCATCTCAATGTGAGGAAAAACTTCTTCACTCTATAGGTGCCCAAGCCCTGGTACAGGCATCCCTGAGAGGTTGGGGAATCTCCTTTGGGGAGATCCCAAACATGCCTGGACACCATCCCATGCATTCTGCTTGAGGTGATCCTGCCCTGGCAGGACTGGATTATCTATATAGCTAGATGTCCCTTTCAACCCTGACCAGTCTGGGGTTGTGTCATTCCCAAAAATAAGTCTGGTTTTCATTCCAGTTGAGTCAGTGAAACTGTTAGTCAACCTGTTACAAGTTATTTCAGAGGGTCTCAGCTTCTTGTAACAGGGTGACTAACATACCCTAGATGAAGCACGTGGATGACTGAGTTTACTGGGCATCAGAAATTCATTTGGGCCTTTTTGTCCCTTAATTTTTTTTTTCATTTGGCAACAAAATTTGTGCAGTTGTATCTCTGCTGTTCTACTAACACTGCAGAATATATAAGAAGTTTTGCTTGAGTTTGTCAGTCCTGCATAAGAAAGTCATGGTCACAGTTTTTGTATTCTTCTGTATTTTTTACAATACAGCTATGGTAGTCCACCTTTAAAAAACCCATGACATCCATCAGGAACAGCTTCTCAGTGACTCTGCACTGGGCTTCAGGAAATGTGTCCCATCAGTTTGCCCTGACCACCGGGTAGGTAGATGATCCATTTATAAATGTTGCAAATGAGACTCTCTCCAGCCCTGGTCACTGCTGGGCTGGGAACCTCCAGTTGCCTCCAGAGATGGGAGGGATAGGACATGAGGATCATCTACCTCCATGCAATCATGCTGCTTGCAGCAAAGGCAGTGGAGGTTCTGCTGTTGCAAGCAGAGTGTGTGGTATTATTTTATCTGCTGATACACTTGCAAATTACATTTCCATCAGTGTCTGCACCCAAAGTTTTTGCTACACATCTTCATGAGCCAGGATACAATATTGCCTGATTTCTGCTGGAGAAATCCCACAATTTCTTTGATTCAGTATCTTTGTCATCAATTTTAAAATTGCTCTTAATTTAGTTTTTCCTTTTATTGATTATCTGACTTCTAAATTAATGCATACACTAACAAGCTTCTGTGTTTATTTTCAAATCTTTTTTTTTCATATCAGACCACAGAATTCATGTTTAATTTATCATATATTAGATAAGTAATTAAGGAATAATAAACAAATAAGAATCACATCAGAGCATTCTATTTAACATGTCTGATTAAACCGACAGCAAACAGAAAAGCAATCAGATATGTGTACATCAAGCATTTGTTTGCATGCACTGACATTTGAGTTCCTCCAGTGAAAAGGGAATGATGAGTTGTTGTTAAAACAGGGCAGGGCCCCCAGTTTGCTGACAAAGCAGATGCTGGAGGTGGTGTCTGTTTCTCCAGAGCTTTTCGGACTAGGGAAAGGCAAGTCCTGAACTGTGGCACTGCTTTGATTTGCACTGGGAACTAGAGAGACTTCTCTGCATCAGCAGAACAGAAGGCCTTGGAGACTACCAAACATCAAAGATTTCCAATTATTTCAATGTTCTGAAGGTACCTCTTTCAAACAGGATCCACAATGGGAAAATTATTATCTCAATGTATGGGGTTTTTTTTAAGATGACAAATGCAAAGTGAATCCATCTCAGCAGCATAGGCTGCAAGTCTCAAATAAGAAGGTAAAAGAAACATCCTTTTCCCCTTGCCTAAATCCTTCTCCAATGGTAACCCTGCAAGTAGGATCATGCTGGAGATTTTACAGTATTTCTTAGAGTACCAAGTAATATCAAACTCAGAATTTCTATCTGTACAGATTTTGGGGTCTTTTAGACCCAAATCAATACAAATATTTAAAACTCTCAAATTGTGAAAAGTGGTGTTAAGTGTTGATGCAGAATTCTCAGTGCATGATATAGAAATCTGCACTAATTTGAAACTTTCATCTGATAAAGTACCTGCACATGCAGTGACACAGTTCCTTCTCACTGTCATAATCCAGTTGTTTAAGAACTCTGTCATAGATACTGATGGCTCCTTAAACCAAGGAGTATGGTTGGGTAGAGTTTACCCACTTCTGGGGGATGTAACTTTTAGCCAGGGAGATAGAGAAATTGGTGCACATTCACTGTTGTGCTAAAAAGCCAGGCTAGGTAACTCAGGGCTTTTTCTTTACAGTACCTTATGGAAAAACAAATATCTTACATGCTTAAGAAAAACTGAACATTTTGTCTTCTGACAAGCAATCTCTGGGTTTTGCCCAATCTGTCAGAGGACAGGAAGACTGATTAGCTTGTGCATGAAGTGAAAATAGATTTTTTTCAGGCATTAATGTTTAAATGGCAGCTAATCACTAATCTTGTTGAGGGTATGCACTGAAATTCACAGTATCCTGAAAGCAGTATTTTATGCTAGATGTGTGTATCTGTGTATATATATATAAATGTATATACATACTAATCTCTGTAAACACTGTGAAACTAAACATATTTTCTCAGTTTCATCTGATATTTCTTTTATCCTCTTCACCTGAGTTTCTGTATGTTAGCAGCTGCCTGAGTGAAGCCTGATGAATCCGAATCGCTAACACATCAGTTGGTTGGAATAAGTGAGAATGTAAAGACTTCCTAAATAAGGAGAAAGAGGTTTTGCTGAGATGGATAATTAAATATACCACTGAGGAAATAGATGTTGTGCTTCTCAGCTGACTTGTACAAAACTGAAAATAGACTAATTGTCTGCAAAATACAATTGTGCAATGACTGCACAGATAACTGCTCCAGTGTTCCCCTGAACAGTCTGGACAGAGACAGCTGTTAGATCTTTTAAAGTGTTTTCTGTAACCACCTCTATGCATTTTAAAGTTTCCAGCAATGTATGTGGAAAACCTGCTGGAAACATAATTTTTAGTTCTTTCCCTAAGTGAAAAGGCCACTGACAGAGAGGTGTTACCTCAAGCAGTTCTCACTTTCATCTGTACAGAGGAATTCCTTATTCAAGTGAGCACAGGGAAGAAGTATTATAGTATCAACTTCTGAATTCTTGTCAGTCACTGCATACCATCATTGTTGTTTTCCAAACTTCTTAAGGACTGGAATTTCTGTTTATCACTCACCTCTAAGATAAATTGGAATAATAAATCTGATGGGTAACTTTGGAAGTTTCAGCTCATGTAATTTTCATTTTGGTCTGTTAGTCAATCCATAACGGTAGTCTATCAGTTGTATTTTCTGTATTTTCTTCTTCATCAGAAAACTGAATACATGAGGGTTGTGTTTCACTGAAACATTAACTCTCCAAGTAATGTGAAGACAGAGTAGAGGATCTGCCCTCTGCAGTGGACATCAGCACTGCCTCCTTGAAAGGGTTATTTATTTTGTCAAAATACTGCTTATCCATTTGATTGCATCTTTCACACCTTTGTACAGTCCTGAATATTTTTAAATATCAGAGATATCCCCTTCTTGTTTGCAGTTTCTAGTGTTAAATTTGTAAACACAACCATAAAGCTTATTATTCAGGTACTCAGTTACTCTGCTCTGAGCTCTTACTCAAGACCAAACAGCTTTTGCCCTTTCCAGAGTTAAGGGGTATTAAGATACAGCTGCCTTCTCCAGCCACTTGGTCCAAGGACCCCCTCTTCATGATCACATCAGTCATACAGTCCAGGCTGATCCTTCTGGAAGTTGAGCTACAGTTTCTCCATCACCCAGCAAGTAGTGTGAGTAGTGAGCATTTTTATTCATCACTGTTATCCACACATGTTTTTTCGTGTCCGTGTCTCTCTGTGTTTCATTGGCCCCTATTTTTACATCTAATTTATCAGTTTACAAGGGCACAAATCAGATAAACATGCTGGAATGTTTATTCCACACTCAACACAACCTCATCAAAAGTTGTGACCAGTTTTGGTTCTCATCAGTGCACTTGTGTCAGGTTTGTGCCCCTGCACGTTCCTGTTTATGGCTTCTTCCTTTTCTTTTTCCCCTCCCTGCACTGGGAAAAGGTTCTTAGCAAGATGTCCTTAACAGCTCCTTCCACATACCCTTCAGCACACCTACATGTACCTCTGTGGCCTTTCCAAAGCCCCCTGCCCTTGGAAAACCAGGTCCTCTCTATCCTGCTGAACTCTGAGATTTATCTGGTTATTCTACCTGTTACTTTCCACATGATAACCCAAAGCACAAAACACACTATACAAACTCGGTAACCACCATTTTATTCACTTTCTCCAGCAACAGAGTAGGATTTGAATAATGTGGATTTAAGCTTACATTCTTATTATGTGTCTGCTCATGACTTTTGTCCCTAATGGAAATGTTTCTTTAGAAAACCTTGAGCGTTCAATTTTTCTGACACCTTTCTAATATTGTACATCTGTGTTGGGTGCTCTGGTATCAAAGAGACACTGTCCTCACACCCTCCTTATTTTACTCTAACCAATTAAAATTTCAAAAAACACAGCAAGATTGTGAATAAGGTTGGAGGGGAGAAGATCAACTACAAGCAATCCACAGGATGAAATGCTCTGTAAGATGTGAAGCATTTCACTATTTTAATAGGAGAATCCTAACTAAAGTGCAATCACATTCTCTGGCAAACTGACCTGTGCAGTCACACAACACAAACTGCTGTGCAAAAATACAGAACTATTGGATGATTTTTTTTTCTTGTTGTCCTTTTTCCCTTAGATTTGGCAGACAAATGCACCAAATCTCATTGACTTCAATTTATCTCTAATGCAATCTCCAAGCTGTGGGTCTGACTTTTTGCCTCTGACTTTCCACACACCCAATAAAGTCTTGGCAGAATAGCCCCTTCTCTGTCAACTCCACTCTATCCAGTGCAGTTTAATGTCTTACAAGTCAAGGTTTCAGAGACTCTCCTGATGTCATTTGACTTCTGGCAGAAGTTTTTTAACACCATTCTACTTTCAGTGGTCTACAGCAAAAACCGTAGCCTCATTCAGCTCTGGCTGGCTGAACCAAAAGTGTTTCTAAAGCAACTTTTCAGGAAAAAAAAAGTCTCAGTATTAAAATACATCTTCTTTTCCCTCATTGTAGTTTGAGTCGTCAGTGACCTGCAAAAGGTGAGACAAATGTTGATCTACTGCCTGAAAAAAATCTCCCACCCTAAGGCCTGTGTCTTTCCATAAGAGAAAATAATGACATGGTGGATGTTCTTACACTGATTTGGGTTTGGTTTGGTTGGGGTTTTTGTTGCTTCAGAGTCAATCCTGAATTTTTTGTTTGTTTCCAGGATTTTTTTCATGCATGACAATTTTGCTAATGAAAAATGGACAGGGAAATTTGAACAGATGCTTTTATTTTAAGGATTTTTTACAACAATCCATCGTTCAAGCATGGAAAACGGGTGAAAATCATCAAGAATCATTACAGAAGGTTTCCTTCCTCCCAGTGAAGCTGGCGACCAAGCTTGGGGGCTCTCCCCTCCTCAGTCCAGTGGTGCTGCTCAAGCCTGCAGTGTTGACCAGGTTCCTGGAGCGAGTGCTCTAAGGCAGGGCTGGGCTTGCTAAAAATCAGCAGGTCCCCTCAGGAGGGGAACAGAGCTGAACTACCCTGAACTGCCATGTCTTACCCCCTTCATTTTGGCTTCTGCCTTCCACCTGCCTGGGGGAGGATACAGGGCCCCTTGACCCTGGATACTACCCAGCAGGTGCTCCCGTTTCCACTGCTGGGAGGACAGAGCTGGGCCTCCACTGATGTATCTCCACTTCAGCCTCCCTAATGCTTCTAAGTCGTTCTATTTCATCTTTCTTCGTCTTGTAGCTGTGGTGCCCAGGCTAAGAGACCACCTATCTGCTCACACTGCACACAGCCCTGGTCACAGCTGCCTCCTGCCACCAGCGAGAGGCTATGGCATTCCCTGCAGCCCGTGACCTGCATAGCTACAATCTAACCCATACCCTGATTAGGATTCTAGGCTTCTATGGCTTTTATAAGGGTGTCTAGTGACAGGAGAGGACAACCCCCAAGCCCAAGGGCCCTGGCTGGATGAGGGCTGCCCCACATGTCTGGGGTGTGCTGCTGCAGCAGAGTCCACAGCCTGAGCTGCTTCCCTGTTCCCACAGCCCTGTTCCCGCCCAGCAGGAGGGAGATGTCTCAGCACCACCGGGATCCCTCTGCCTGTGGCTCTCGGTCCCGCAGAGCTCCCGCCTGGCAGACCAGGATGGCTTTGAGGGGAAAGAGAAACGTGAGCTCCTGTCCGCCCCGCGGTGCCTCACGGGATGCGGAGCGAGGCGGGACGGGGCCGACCCCTCGGTACAAAAGCCGGCCCTTGGGAGCGCGATGAACAGGGCGGGCACGTCCGAGGGGCCTTGAGGGGCACTTTGCGCGGGCAGGAGGGAAGTCGAGTCGGTGAGAGGGAGCTCGGCCATGGTTTCCACACGGCGGCAGGCAGTGTCCCTTGCGGCTGCTAAGAGGAACGTGTGGATGCAAACCCAGCTCCCAGGCAGGCCCGCAGCAGTCCAGGCCTCTGGCTGCAGGGAGTGCCACCAGCTCGCTCTGGAAACCGTGGGCACTGGGGACAACAGCCGTGTGAGATGGGAGTGGGTGGACTATCTGCTCGGCTTCGTGGTAGAACTGAGAGGAGCTGGAAAAACTGAGGAGCAGCAAGGAGTCAGAATCGCTCCCCATCTGCATGGAGGTAAGAACTTGGAGGGGAATGGTGGGAAGAAGCCAGGCTACAAACAGGTGGGAGGAAAACCAATGTCTTCTCCCCAGGTGCCTCTAAACAGATCTGAGGCCCTCGCTGTGGAGGACCAGGCAGGGAGCATTAGGGAGGCTGAGGTGGAGGAAGGCCAGTGGAGCCAGGCTCTGCCCTCCCTGCAGAAGGAACGGGAGCACCTGCTGGTTCGTACCCAGGATCAGGGGGACACAGCATCCTGTCCCAGGCAGGTGGAAGGCAGAAGCTGAAATGAAGGGGGTGAGTGGAGGCAGGTTTGTGGCAAGGGCAGAAGGCAAGTGCCTGCCCAGGTTCTGCTCAGAAACAGATGTGAGGCCTTACTGGAAGGTGGCTGGCCTGTTAATGAAGTGACTGGAAGGGAAACTGTACTGGAGACCTCACTGTAGGCAGAGAGCGCTCCTGGCCACATAACAACCTGCCTTAAAGGGAAGAGGGGTGGAATCTGTGCTGCCCCAGGGGAGCT
>VXBZ01004377.1:78676-97464 GCA_013399135.1 Heliornis fulica | reverse complement strand
CTTCCCCAGGCAGGGGACTGCTGCTGCCAGCTCTCTTCCACTTCTCCCACTGCAGGCTTGTAAAGCAAAGGCAGGGGAAGGGAGAAGGGGGCACCCCTGGGAGCAGCCCAGCTGTGCTGCCATCTCTCACTGCTGCTGGGACGGGTCCATAGTGCTAAGTGGTGTAGTCCTGAGGTTGGGATTTAGGATGAGAACGGTGTTGAGAACATCCTGATGGTTTTAGCTGCTGCCAAGCAGTCAGGGGCTTTTCAGCTTCTTGTACTGCCTTGCTAATAGGAGGGGGGGCCTCCCGAGAAGCTCGGAGGGGACACAGCCAGGACAGCTGACCCACACTGGCCAAAGAGATATTCTGTGCCATACATCACGTTCTGTTTATAACAGTGGAGGGCTGAGGGCTGCTGAATGCAGCTGAATGGCCTGGAGAGGCGGCTGGGGACCGGCTTGGTGTAGAGCTTATTAAGTGTTTATCATTATTGGTGATATATTGATGATATATTGTTTCTGGAGTTTGGGGGGTTTGCATATGCCTGTATGGGACAGTCAACTGCACTACCCTAGAGCTACTGAATTATTTACATATGTAGATTACTCTTTGGTGGTGAGGTAGATGGTGTGTTGGATTCATTTCAGGCCCATTGGATTGTACTTTTTCTATTTAAGCTGTCGGTCAGCTCTTTGATCAGAACTTCTTGCCACTGACCTGAAAGGATGAGCAGCACAGAGTCTGATGTTTGGCATCAGTAAGGCCTATCTATCAGATCAGAAATGTCATGATTGGTTGGTACAAGGCACAACTATGCTATAAATTCACACTGCTGGTGCAAATTGGTTCGGAAATTTTGATGGATTAAGTCTTTGCCGATAGATTCTTTGACAGATCAGATACCAGCAGTCAGGCTGCAGCTGGCATAAAGCCACCATCAGAGCACAAACATGACACAAAGTCTATATTGATGATGTGGCTCATTTAACAGAACCTCAGCTTGATCCGAATCGTATTGGTATGGCTGGGTGATTTGGAAGTGCAACAGATTCTGTATTAATCACAGAACTGCAGCTTGTCTTCCTGCAGTAAAAAAAACCCACCACCACAAAGCAAACAACCCAAACAAACCAGAAAGGCAAGTGACTAGAGTTCATTTGTGTCCTGGAAGACGAACAGCACTTCCCCTCGACATCGCGCCGCGGCTGACAGCTTGCTGGCCACTCTGGGAGCACATTTGCCAAACAGCAGTGCTGAGCAGGGCTGCCCAACGTTGGCTGGCCCCAGTTGCAGGAGGTGATTGATGCCCATTCAACTCAGTGGAAGCAGTGTATTTGTGAATTAGTTCCTCTTTTCAGCACATTTACATGATATTTGCAGTGATGTGCTTCTGGGGAATAAGTTTCTGCAGATTGGCTCCCGCTCTTCATCACTGCTGCTTGACATAAGCGGAACGATCTGTCTTTGTGGCAGTGTCCTTTCCACCCAAGAGCCACATGTTGCCTCTTCTTTAATTTCTTTTTGCTGAGAGAGTCACAGTTAATGTGCTGTGTTATTCACATTTGATGTGTATTACTGCTTACATCAGAGACTGACCTCAGGCCCTTGAACACAACCAGGGTGTTTATTTTATCGAGGGACCTGTGGAAGCAAACGCAGTCACTGCCCAGCAGAAAGTGGTTATAGAGATGTTATTTGTCTTTGTCACATCAGTTTCCAGACTAGGAGGCTTGGATCAAACTGACTTGGTCATCTGTTATGTGAATACACTGATGCCGAAAAATCCAACATGGGCTGATGATAATGAGACAGAAATTCAGAAAGATTATCACACATGGGCTGCTTCAGGAGTACAAGGTGAGCAGAGCTGGTTCAAAGCCAAAAAATTACTTGGAATTAATCTGATGAAAGACAGGTGGTGGCACAGAATTGGAATGGGATAACAGAACCTATCTCAGATGATAAGACATAACTTTCTTGTACAAAATGTGAAATCATAAGAGCACCCTGATGGGACAGATACAGAGCACTGCACTTTGCAAGGTAGTATAAAAGAGAACAGTCAGGCAAAATCGACCATTATTTAATAATAAACAAAATCAGTATTTTTTTCATTCTGACATTTCAAATGATATGCCTTGGTCTTAATTATGTAACTGATGTCTACTTGTATAATTACTTTTTAATAGTCAGAAAGTATACCTGGGTAGGTAAACAGATTTAAACACATTCTATACCACTTGTATAGAATGTAAGGTTGTATGCAAAGTATTAATAAAAATCTAAAAGATAATATTAATTGTGTCTTTCTGAAAGAGAATAACTAAGTCCCATTTTATGTTGCTTTTGTTGGTTTAAATATCTGAGGAGTTATTTTGAAAGGAACATGAATGCAAAATTGCCTTAAGTTGATAGCTTGTATTCATTTATTACTCAAATCTTGTAAGTGACAACTGGTGATGACTGAATTAATAGGGAACTTGGCAAGTGGATGTTTGATAAACTGTGAGAAGTGTGAAATATCTCTTTCTCCAGATGTAGTGAAAACTTTAACTGAATACCTACCTGAAAAATATTATTGTATGATTAAATTAAAAAGTATCTGAAGCTTTTTGGGGCAGTGAGGGAACGTAAGATTTTTTGGACAGAAACAATGGTCTCATATCTCCTGTCATCAGTAAAACAGATTGTAACATAAAAAATCTGGTCAAATCATAACAAGCTTTTAGGAAGACTGTATGCTCATGAGGAACCAGAGGTTCCTCCTGTAAGTTGAATTATTTTGGATTTAATGATAAAGTATCTCTTCAGTCTAGAAAATTAAAGTATTTATTTGCAAAGTGGTAACAATTTCCAACTTTTCCTGGCAAGCATATAAGGATAATAACAATACACAATACTAATTACTCTAAATTTTTTGTAATATAAAGTGATTAGAACAGAATTTTATCTAATAGAAACCAGTATGTCTTTACATAAATTAATTTTAACTAACTGTCCTGCTGTTTTTAAGTGGGAGATCATTCCTTCACCATCAAGATAATGAAAAGTTAAATGTTAAGTTAATCATAGAATTTTTTAGGTTGGGAGAGGCCTTTAAAGGCCATCTAGTCCACCCCCCTTGCAGGGAACATGGACATCTTCACTAGATCAGGTTGCTCAGAGCCCCATCCAGCCTGACTTTGCATGTCTCCAGGGATGGGGCCCCCACCACCTCTTTGGGTAACCTGGGCCAGTGATCTACCACCTTCATATTAAATAACTTCTTCCTAATACACAATCTAAATCTCCCCATTTATAAACCATCACCTCTCACTCTATCACTCCATGCCCTTGGGAACAGTTCTTCCCCAGCTTTCTTACAGGCACCTTTCAGGGACTGGAAGGTTGCCATAAGGGCCCCTCTCAGAGCTTTCTCTTCTCCAGGCAGAACAAGCCCAACTCTCTCAGCCTATCCTCATAGCAGAGGTGCTCCAGACCTTCAGATCATTTTTGTGGCCTCCTCTAGACACATTCCAAGAGGTCTATGTCCCTCTTGTGTGGAGGGCTCCAGAAAAAGGCAAAACCAGATACGAATGCTGAATTTTCTAAGCTAAAAGAAAAAAGGAAGTAAATTAAACCCCAATGTTAAATATTACCTTTGAATTTGGAAGCAGAATCTGTTGAGTTTTAGAAGGGGCTTTCCCCAGATCAAGGAGGAGGAGGAGGGTGATTTCTGCCCCAGATCCCAGGTTGAGGACGGAGGCATTTGGAGGGTGCATCAGATCCAAGGAAGGTGAAAGGTGTATATGGGAATCTATCACATTTCTGCATTTTCCAAACTGTGGATGCCAAAGGATCCATTCCAACAAGCACTGAAACTTTTCAAAGAAACTGGGGAAAGAAAATATCTTGCTTTCAGTCTTGACAAGACCAAAATCACTTTTCAAAATGAAATTTCCAGCTATTCAGCTAATCTACTGTACTCAAGACATAACAGCTGTCATTTCCTTCCCACACTTCTGCTGCTGATACATCCCAGCTAGACCTCTGGTAGAGAGAAGAGGGAGGAGGAGCAAACCCATCATGGGAAGAGTTGAGAAAAGAATTAATTTGCTGCACTTCTCCATCAAAATAGGTTTAGAATAGTGAGCGCTCAAATATTTTTCCGGCGCCTTCAGACAGTGATCAGATGGAAATGTTCCCTACTGGTACTTTTACAGCTGAAAAACCAACCTGAAAACCCAATGTCTTTTAAGCCACAGAATAGCTCCAGGAGTTGCCAACTCTACTGCCTTAAATCTGCACCAGAAAATGAGGCTATTAATCAGTGAAGGAAAGGATTAGAGACTGTCCTGATTTTGTGTGGACGTGCATATCATTTAGCCTATTTTGTAGTGTAACTGAATAAAAGTTTATGACCCTCCAAGTTTTATTTTTTCAGAGCCCCAATTAAAGGGATGTGATATTCTGGTGGTTTGATCCAGAAAATAAGATAGTGTCTGCTGCTGACAGCTAGCAAATGATCTACCAGATGCTTGGGATCTGCAGCTACAGAGCCCAGCCATGATTTTAGAGTGAAGAATTAAAATCTTCCCTTCAGCAGCTAAGAAATGCCTCATTAGTGCTATAAAGGAAGAACTGAAGGCACATCACTACTATAAATAGTACTCTATGCCTCTCGTTAGCTCAAGTCATTAATAGCCTTAGGAAGGAATGAATTGCCAGACTGATAGATATGTTTTTTATGTCCACAGAACCTGGTGATGTGGGTTGTTTGCAAATGTTTTCCCCATTTTTCATCTGGCCTCAGCTTCTCCTACATTCCCTACCGAAAGCCAATAAAGTGGATTTTGTTGGGGTTTTTTTAAAGTGAATATAGGTTCCTAACACAAAAATGGAGACTCTTGAACAGAACAAAATCAGCTGTTCCCATGGTTATGGTTTGTTGCAGTTATGAAAAAAACATTGCCTACACAATGGTTCTACTCTAGTAGTGTTTGTGCCCAAATGGGTACTTTGAAGATTTCCTTTCACAAGTCTTATGCTAAAACTGACTTGACAAATATTCAGCTCCAATTTCAGGAAGATTGTGCTCTTTTAAAAATAAAATCTTAATTAACAGTGAAATAATCACCTTTGGGCCCCTAAAAGACTTACCTTTCCTTTTCAGAGAAAACCATGGTGGAATATCTACACATAATAATGTTCATGCCAGTGCTTCCAGATTTTTTAGTATCTTACATCAGGACATTCCTTTTTCAAAGAATTAGAATTAGAATATTAAATGCTAGTTCTGCTTATTTAATTAAGGGGGGAAGGAGGAGGCTCAGTAACTTGAGAGCATCCTAGTATAAAATAATATTATTAGACTGCCATGTAACTATTAGGTACTTTGCAAGTGTGTATTTTTATGCATGACATCTAAGTTTCATCTACACTAAGATATAAACCAGGGTATATCCTTTTCTCTGCCATAAAAAAAAAAATATATATGTCCACTGAAAATTACAAGAGATCACTCACTGTACTGTTTATAAGATGTTGCTTAACATACAGCAGGACCTGGCTTTCCCAAGGTACAGATTTTCCTGAGAACTGTCTGAAAGGAATTAAACATCTCAGACATGGAATTAGAATGTAAACAATACCTCTCTTTATTTCCAAGCATCCAGCTCCAATTAGACATCATTAATTAAGTCTGATGCACTCAGGGTTGGCTAAATGGGTAAGGAAAGAAGTATCATTGTGGAAATTTAAAACAAGGTGGTTTATGTCACCGTATTAACATCCTTTTCTGAAGGAGAAAACATCTCACTTCCAAGTGCAGTATAACAATATCCTTATGGAACTAAAGTGTAATGTGCACTTTGGCTATATAGAGCTATATGCTATAGATTTCTGGTGTGGGTTTTTCTGTGAGTTCCATAATTAGGCAAAAGTTTAACAAAAATACTGCTAGCTCCTTGGGAAAAGCACAGTTTAAGCACTTTAATAGGATAGGATCTAAATTTTGTCTATCAAGAGAAGTGTTTTAGTAATGTGTCCCTCAGCTGCTCTATGGGCTGGGTGCCATTAAAAAATTAAATCATGGAAGACTCCAATCAAGTGATGTATGTGTTCTCTGCTGCATTTATCCTGTTTGGAAGGCTTCTCCATTTCATTCATTCTGATTCAAATTTGAAGTATTAAATCAGATCTTACTTGAAGTCAGCAGGAGCTTTGCCAGGGTAACAGCGGGGCCAGAATAATTGAGGACTTTGGGATTTGGCCTGTTTTGAGAGATTACATCGATCAAAACCCTTAAAGGACAAATCTTCTACTTAGCTCTTTCTGACCCAGTGCTGCATGGTTTGGCCCTTGGTGTCTTGGGTTTTGTCCAAGCCCAAGTTCAAGTCTAGAGAAATCCAGAAAGATGGAGGCAGAGACTGAAGTGTTTTCCACTGGACATCTGTGAGCCCGATGCTGGCGGGACAGTAAGATGATCATCGAATCATAGAACGATTAGAGTTGGAAGGGACTCCCAGAGGTCATCCAGTTCAACCCCCTGCAAGAAGCAGGGACACCCCCAACTAGATCAGCTTGCTCAGGGCCTCATCCAACCTGGCCTTGAACGTCTCCAGGGATCCAGGGGCATCCACCACCTCCCTGGGCAACCTGTTCCAGTGCTCCACCACTCTCACAGGAAAGAACTTTTTCCAAATATCCAATCTAAATCTCCTTCCCTCTATTTTGAAACCATCACCCCTTGTCCTGTCACAACAGGCCCTACTGAACAGGGCCTTTACTCAGTTACCTTACTCTCTACAATTAACAACATGCATAAAGCATAAGATATTCCGTAGACAGAACCATTTGTGTGCATTTTGCTGATCCATAAGAGCCAGCCCAAAATACTTGGACTCCCCTGACAGCCTTCCCCTTATGTTGTGAGAATGAAGAATTCACGACATAGGAGCTGAAAAGGTTTCTTTACTCTCATCCTCCCTTATGTATGGAGATGTGATGTGGAGTTATGAAATCCAACACAGATAGCTGAACAAAACAACCAATGCTCTTCACAGAAGAAACAGTGGAAACACTTAGTCATAGATGAATTCATAAGCAAACTTCCAACTCCAGTGTGTTTATGTATCGTGTCACACTAACAGACGTTTTGTCAGTGATTTATAGCCAGGCAAATACTACTTCAGAACATGTTTACCATCCATAATTATTTTTACAACATAGAGAGGATTTAGTGGATTGGCAGGAACATTTGTTTTCTCTTTGAATAAACACCTATATTGACATATTCATGCAACAGATTCATTTTTCACCACATAACTTTAAACCCAGAGTACTTGCAAATTTGAAAATGTTCAAGAATTAACATTTTAACACATAAAGATTTATTTCTCAAAGTTAGTAGGACACCACCTAATTATAAGAAAATTCACAGAGCTCCTTATTCCCAAAGGCGTTTTTTCTAATATATCAACCTTGTTACCATAGAAAGTCTGTGAATGCAAAGGAATATTTCACGTGGGAGAAAGACATAAACTACTTACTCTTTTATGTTTATCAGCAAGTATTAAAACCTACATATCAGGGTCTATTATTACCAATTTATGTCACTGGAAATTCATTGACTTGAGAAGCAACTCAAGTTTTCAGCAGGGTAATGAATAGAAAGTGGGACACTGACATATTTCTGCTTTATTTTTCTTTCTTCTTCAACCATTCTAGACATGATTTGCATCAAAATATTCAAGGACATCAGAAGATAAAATAAATAAGTCAGCTGCAAAAGCTGATAATCTAAATGCATTACAATCAAAACCCCTTTGTACCAAGCCCACTCCAGAGAGCGTGAATTCAAAGAAGGTTGCTTGAAAATAAGTGAAATAAAACTTCAGCTGATGTGAAAGGAAGTTAAGAGGTGCCTGCTGATACAGTAACTTAGGAAAGCATAACAAAACCACACACCAGTTAAAGACACTGTTCAAACCCTTCATGCAGTCTCATAGTGCATCTTAGAATCTCCTCCTGCAAGGTGCAAAAGCAAACTGGAACCATAGATACATCTAGCTCAATCCATGACAGTAACCAGCAGTAGGTAGCCAGGTATGGACAAGTTCAGGGGATAGTGATGCTTCCCTATGATACTTTCATTGCTGCACATAAAAGGTGTAGCTCAAATGTAGATTAAGGAATTGCTGCCTTAGAGGTCCTGGTTGTCCTCATTTTCCTTGCCATATTTTCCTGTTTCTCTTTGAAGAAGTTCCACAACTTAATAATACCCTGTATGAAGAGCCACCTCTTTTTCTTTATTTCACAGCTGCTATTTTCTATTTTTGTTATCCTCTAGTTCTGGTGTTCAAAAAGATCATGAGCACTCATTCTTTATTTATCTCTGCTCTGGGGAGACCCCAGGACAAAAAGGAAACGAAGCTGTTGGAGCGAGTCCAGAGGAGGCCTTGGAGATGATCTGAGGACTGGAGCACCTCTGCTGTGGAAACAGGCTGGGAGAGTTGGGTGATTCAACCTGGAGAATAGAAGGCTCCAGAGAGACTTTATAGTGACCTTTCAATATCTAGAGAGGGCTTATAAGAAAGTTGGTCAGAGATTTCAGCAGGGATAGCAGTGATTGGACAAAAGGCAATGGTTTTAAATGGGTAGATTTAGTTTAAAGGAAGACATTATTTTAAACATTTTAATTTTTTTAATAATATTGTTATAAATATGTTTATGGTGGTGAGGCACAGGAATAGGCCTAGAGAACTGGTGGATACTCCATCACTAGAAGTATTCAAAACCAGGTTGTGTGGGGCTCTGAGCAACCTGATCTACCATTAGGATATCCCTGATGATGGAAGAGTCATAGAATCATAGAGTGATTAGAGTTGGAAGGGACTCCCAGAGGTCATCTAGTCCAACCCCCTGCAAGAAGCAGGGACACCCCCAACTAGATCAGGTTGCTCAGGGCCTCATCCAACCTGGCCTTGAACGTCTCCAGGGATCCAGGGGCATCCACCACCTCCCTGGGCAACCTGTTCCAGTGCTCCACCACTCTCACAGCAAAGAACTTTTTTTCTAATATCCAATCTAAATCTCCCTCCCTCTATTTCGAAACCATCACCCCTTGTCCTGTCACAACAGGCCCTACTGAACAAGATTAGAGTTATTGGATTAGAACCTGTAAAGGCCCCATCTAACTCAAACAGTGATGATTGTAGCATTCTGTACCTTTTCTAGTCTGCTCATATTTCTGTAGAGCTGTATAATACTCCACTTGACCCATTTGTTTTCCATTCTGTAGGGTCCTACTCCAGTGATTGATTACTGACCTTTATTCATTCCTGTTCTTTCACCTGGATGATTCCCAGATGTGTCTTTTTGGAGAAGACATGAGAAATCCAATCACAGTATTTACAAGGTGTTGGGTTCACGTTGGATTTCTTAAGTAGCCTAATGATGTTTTGATCTTTACTCCTCTGCTAATTATTCTGAACACTTCAACTACTTGTCTGACAATGACTGAGCAGAGATGATGCTTTTGATGGAATTATCTAACACACAATCTCATTCCAGAGTGCTGTCAGTAAGCTTTCAGCCCTTCATTATACTACTGGAGTTAAACTGTTTCTCTCCATGTGCTTTACTTTTACTTACGCTGAATTTCACCTGCAGCCTGTCATTCAGTGTCAGCAATTCTTTCTGCAATCCTTGGCCCCAATTTTTACCACTCACAGCACCTTAGTGCAATCTGTAAATTCTGTTGTGCTCAAAGTAAATTTCAATATTGTTGCTTAAATTGCTGAATTACACAATTGCATAAAGATTTATCAGAAAATTTAAAGCACAAAATGTGTTGGGTGGAGTTGGACTCATGTTTCAGAAAGGATAGTGAGCAATTCTACATAGATACAGGATTTTTCCTGCTTACCTGTATTTACAGGAGAATGGAAATTCTATCTAAAATTTACATATAGAAAATGTAATTATCTGATATTAAATAATCATATTATTCCCTCTATACAAAGAACAATCAACTTTTACAAGATTTTGATGACCTTAGCTATCATATAAGAGTGTAAAAAAATTGATTTCGACAATAGATTCTATTGAGAGGTCCCAAAATAACAGTTACTCATGGAGAACTATTTCAAATAGGTTTATATTTACACAATTCAGTTCTAGTTTTGGCATATCCTGAAACTTGCACTTCTTTCAGATAAATATATTTCATCCACTGATGGGTAACAGCTTTGATAGCAAAACAATTCCAGTCTGCAGATCACAAAATGCATACAGAGTTAGATAAATGCACTTGGTTAGAAAAAGACAAAGAAAACAAATGCATGAGCATATCACCATAACTTTGGTTTTAAGGCTGAAATGACTATTTTATCAATTTTCATTGAAATAATATGTTTATTTTTATTAAATGTTAATCTCTTACATCTGGCAATATCTGGAGATGCAACCTAGTGATGGAAAATTAAAATATGCACATTCAGCTACAGGGATTTATCTTCAATAATGGAACTATCCAAGCAAAACTGTCTCTTATTGAGAGTTTCACTGGCAGATGGTCTCTGTCCAGAATGAAAGGATACTGACGTAGGAAACTGCTTTCTTGATAATCTTCCTGAATTTTTCCTATTTCTGTCCTGCCTTCTTGAGTCATTAAATTTCTGGAGATGCTCATTTCTCCCTTTTCACCCTGAAAGCCAAGTAATTCACAGTAAACAGTGTCATTTATGATTGACAATAATTTATGCAACTTTTTTTCATGCTCTTTGCCTGGCTATTAGGCAACTACACTGATGATACATAAATAAAAAGATCAGGTTTAGATAGACTGCTGATTTAAGCAGTGCTTTCATATGTTTAAATGAGTAAGCCCATTAACACAAAACTTACTGCTTGAAGTTGATGGGTGGCCTGCTCACACTCATTGTGTTTGGAATAAAGTGTGATTTAGATTTTGGAAAAGATGATGATTTCCTGATGAGGTGATGGGGAAAATTCCTCCTGTTACCAGTATACTGGACCTGACAAGGTATTAACTCAATGCATGAAGGACCACACTTGAAGGACTGGAGAAACACAACGAGTAGTACTGAGAAAGACTCAGCTGAGAGTGCCATTATTTTCCACTGAATATTTTTACAAGAAAAATGTGTTGTAATAACCAGCATTCATGTTGAGCCAAGTACTCTGGGCTGGTAAACTCCTGCAGGTTTGTCTTCAGGGTCCCTGTTCTTCCCAGTGGGCACGGGAATTAAACCCAGCTCCTGCTTTCCTCATGCTGTATGAAGGGAAACCAGAGGAGTGCAGGCAGACATCACCATCACCCATGTGTTACACCTTGAGTTCTGCTCCTTTCTGAAGTGTTCACACACCCTTTACTGGTATTCTTCACAGAGGAAAAAGTGTCTATTTGCATGAAACAAATTTACTGTAGATGGAAATTTGGTAACAGCACTTGAGGCTAAAGAGTGATCTGGAGCTAGTAATAAAACTTTAACTAAAATTATATAATTAAAGCTACACTGAGAACATGAAACAAATATATGCATATATCTCTATGCATGTGATTAGATACTCTGTCCAACGTTACCTAGTAGACATATGAGCTACTGAAATAAAATGTAAATTCTGTCTTGCTGCATGAGGGAGAGAATTAAATCTTCATAGCTGGATTTACTAGAGATGCATTGAAATCAATCTCTTTAAAAGACATTTTAAGGACATAAACAAGTGTTGTATATACCCAGGGCAAAATTAAACATAAAAATGTATTGCCTCTGAGGCAGAACAAAATAGTTTCTTGCAGTGAACAATATTGCAGACTCGCAGCATGGGTTTTGAATTCTATTCCAGCAAAGACGCTCTGAAAATGAAAAACACATTAATAATAAGCTTCTGCCTGTGATAATGGAAGTTTTGAAATTCTTGATTTTAGTGTGCCACGTAAGTGAGGAAAATCTTTATGTGGGCTTTTTTTTCTTTTTTTTTTTTTTTAATGCAAAGCAGCATCCCTCTTCTCTATCCTACTGATGACAGTGTTGTGATTTTACCTCACTTGGTAGACAGCTAGTAACAAAAAGATGTGAGCTCACTTAGTAGAAAATTTTTCTCCTTTCCTCTCTTCTTCTCCCTTCCCCTCATGTAACCAAGCTGATGCCTTACACCACACCAGGTTATGCAAAACTTTACTGGATCAAATAGAGACAGAAATAGCAATTCTTTTTAATTTGATACCCATAAGGAATCTGCCTCTGTCAGGTGAGAGCACCATAAACAATATGACAGCAAACCACTACAGCATATTTCCATAACACCTTGGAATCATTTACCTTTAATTTTACCTTTGAGTGTACATGCCTGTTCTAACCCTTTCTCCACCTGTGCACTGCCAGTGAATGAGTCTCCCACTGGAAGAGCTGAGTAAGCATCTTCTTTCCCTCTAAGACCCAGTAGAATCATCAGCACTAGGATGAACTGACATATAGGTGAGTTATTTGGGAATGAACACAGCCCCTGTGAGTTTCCAACCCCCAAATATTTAGTCATCTTGAGGCAGGACACTGGAAACAGGAGAGAATTCTTCTGGTATCGTTATTGTAGAACCAGGCTGGATGACTTGTGAAGGGTTTATTTTGCTTCTTTCCTAATATCAGTTTGTCTGGTGTGGAAGATTATGAAGAAGAGGAATTGGAATACACAGATGAAGAGATGAATACACATAATCATCATGGAACTTCATACTGTGATATATTGTCTCGATGCTGTAGAGCAGATGTACTCTATTTACTTGAATATCTTGAGAACAGCATGGATGCAGCACTGCACGTTCTGAGGTCCCCATAGGAAATGATCATTTTCCATAATTTTTTTTTTTTTAAAAACTTGGAAGACTTTCTTGGTTTTATAACCATTTCTCCACCATGTCATTTTATTCCTTTTATAGAGTTACTGTAATTCCTTTGAGAAGTGTTCTTTCAATGATGAAAACTTGAATTTTAATTCTTACGAAGCGTACTCTAATGGATCCAACAAGTAGAACACTAAGCATTGTGTGACCAAGCTTGCTTTTCTCCCAGACAAAAAGAAGTTTCAAGGTCTTAGTTTATACTGGGTTTTGTTTGCTCATTTATTTGATTTTGTTTTTTCAAGATGTTTTTTTCCATAGTTTGAGTCCTGATTTTGGATTTGTCTACTTAAATGCTTTTCATCCACACTCTTTCTGCATGCCGTACATATTTCCCTCAGGAGTACTAATATCTGCCAGTGGGAAATAACTGCTGAACAGCAGCTTCCTTTGTGCTGAGCTAATTTAAGAAGGTATTCACCTTGCCCTCAACTTTGTTAAACCAACTAGTGGTTGGAAGTTTTGACCTTTTATTTCTAAATATAAAAATAAAAATGTCAACGCAGCTGTAGGGAACCGATTACAAAATTGCCCTTCCTAGGAGTCGAGAGGGGATGCTGAAGCCCTAAGTAGGGAAGATGCATATTAATTCTCCTTTTTCTTCCTCTTTCCTTTTCAATTTTTCTGTTTTCTAAGGAAGAATTATAGATTTATTGCATTGTCTGTTTAGTGTTCAGCAGTCACAGGGAATAATATAGTCAGATTCATATATAAGGTGATCTCGAAGAATTGTACATTGCACAAATTAATGAAATCCTATAAGGTCCCTGAAAGATCAGCTTCTGGGACTCCTGAGGCATTTTGGCTTGAAACTTTAGTTTTATTTGGTAGAGGGTGGGAAATAATGCTAAATTCGAGTTGCGAGGCATTAGCACGGGACAGGAAAAACATATTATAGCAAAAAAACCCCACCCCAACTCTGAAAGCAGTAATAGGCAGAAATTTTGGTTGTAGAAAGAATGTGAAAAAAGCCAGAAGATAGGACTGGGAAGGGATTTGGACTGTGAACTGTCTTGAAGAGAGATTTTTGAAGAGAAAATCTCTCTTGAAGAGAGATTTTCAGAGATCCCCAAATCGTTACACCGGGTTTCTTTCTCTTGGGAGAGGTGAAGTCTGGACTATAATGAAGAAACAGCAGCTAATCAAGGGCATGGAAGGAATGGTTTTGACAGGTCACAACAGAGGTGAGCCTGATAGGAGACTTAAAAAAAATAATCCACAGAGGCCCAATGCTCATTTTTTCTGATGATATGAGAATTAATAATCTGTGTGTTTGCATCTTTTCTGTGGTCAGCTTCCATTGCTAGGTTGCACATGGAGATTCCCTCATGATGGTGAGATTGAGACTTCAGTCTAATCCCAAATTAGAATGAATTTGACACAATATATTTCAAGTTAGTACTATCTTTGCATATATGTTCTTTTCAGATATAGAAGATTCACAAGGGGGCCTACAAGAAAGATGGGGAGAGGCTGTTCAGTAGGGCCTGTTGTGACAGGACAAGGGCTGATGGTTTTAAAATAGAGGGAGGGAGATTTAGATTGGAGATTAGAGAAAAGTTCTTTGCTGTGAGAGTGGTGGAGCACTGGAACAGGTTGCCCAGGGAGGTGGTGGATGCCCCTGGATCCCTGGAGACGTTCAAGGCCAGGTTGGATGAGGCCCTGAGCAACCTGATCTAGTTGGGGGTGTCCCTGCTTCTTGCAGGGGGGTTGGACTGGATGACCTCTGGGAGTCGCTTCTAACCCTAATCATTCTATGATTCTATGATTCCATGTTGTTTTAAATTAGTGGAGGAATCAGGAGGCTGTCATTGGTGAAACCTTGGATGAAGACTCCTAGTATCCAAGACAAATTAGTTGCATTCCAAAAGATCAATATCTGGCCTAACTTGTGATAGTCTGAGAAGGTCCCATGAAACCCCTGACATGCTTTATCCGTGGTCTGTTTTTAAGGGCCAGAAGGCATCAGTGAAACCTTGATCAGTTGGTTTCCTTATTTATTTATGTGCTTTTTCTCAGACATCTGTAAAACAAGCAGGAGGCAGAGGCCCATGTCATTTAATAATAAATTGCTTGTCTCCTAGAACATGTGTCAGAAACAGGTGTGTACAAACTTTTTTGCTATCTTCTGATAAGTATTTTGCTTCATGAATGCATCTAGAAGTTCAGCTGCTGCAAGGGTTTTCTTTGAGATTTCACTTATTGACACAATAATGAAAACTTACATAGTTCATTACCCCTGTTGATAAAACTAGAGAAAAAGTTTATTTGTCTAGGCAGGAATATATGAATATATATTAAATATATGAACCAAGGACTAATTTTAAAGTAGTTCATGGGATAAGAAGATCTATGCATTCCAGCTAGCACCCAAGATCAAAGACAGATATTTAATATTTGTTAGAACAAACCCAAACAAATTATTTTTAAAAATATGAAGGTTAGTGATGGTATCAATAGATCACACACACATAGAAAATGCATGTCTGAACTGGACAGTTAAGGATTTTCCAGTTCAACACTTTATTATCAGCCCTCATTATAAGCATTTAAAACATATTATCAGGTTTCTTCAAGAAAATACTGCATTATTATAGAGGAAACCTGATACCGTTCTGTGCATCAGGTAAGAAATTGAGTTTTTCTTACATTTATTAATAGTAACCCTTTTTCAAAGTCATTTGGTTCTCTTAGACTTTCAATATTCTTTATTTTTCAACGCCATATATCCAAGCATTATTGTGTCCTGGACTGTCACCATTTATAATCATGTGTGAGTGAAACTCCAAAATGGAAACATCATCCTTTCTCACACTACAGGCATTATGTTTCTTCACCTTACTTTACCCAGCTGTGTCCTTGGCTCAGACCTTGTTCATAGCTTAGAGTGGGGACCCAGCTCCTTATGGGGGTTGTAGGACCACAAAAAACCTCAATTTTTTTGTCTGGCAAAAAGTCCTTTGAGGTTGTCTTTATCTAATCTCATGATTTTGTAGATTCAGGTCATCATGGATATAGACCAAGGGTCTTAATATCCTCAAGAAAGCTGAAATTGCTCCCTTAAATTTTCCAACTATTCTCCATATCCTAAAGTTAAACTACTGAAACATCCAGGCAAATCACTTGCATTCTCTATGAGAGCAGTGAATATGATGCTGAGAAGAGGCTGTCTTGGGAAGAAGAGGAAGGGAGATGTATTTCTGCACCAGTAGGAACAGCACCATGCTGGAAAAAAAAATCTAAGTAAGAGATAAATCTTCAAGTGTAATCCAAGATATGTGATACTTCTCCAGACAAGGAATTCTCACCTCTGCTGTGCCTGACCAGGCAGATGCTTCTTCCCTTAACAGTCCTGTCCCTTGTTCAGGTGGATGTCACTTTTGGAACTGAATTACCTCTGCTGTGATCTACTGTGGTCTGAGGAGGAGTTGTGGATTGCTAACACATGGCAGCAAATTTCTGAATGAATTTGAATTTTCTGGAATCAGAACAGTTTTTAGGAGATGCATGATTTAGAGAGGGCTAAAGGATTTCTTTAATCATGGTGTATCTGATGTTGGCATTTTATTTCAAATAGAAGATGTTATTTTATTGTTATATATTTACTTCATCTTTCATGTTTGGTTTGGTTTGGTTTTGGTTTTTTTCTTTGGGGGGGGAGTTGTATTGTGTAGAGTAAAAAAAAATATTAGCCAGATACTAGTCCAAACTGATATTTTAAAATCTCAAAGCCTTTTTCAGATACAAAACCTATGTTCCACCTATATATGGTGCTACTTCTACGTTTCCTTCCTAATGACCTCAAAAAATAAAATAAAAAGTGCAGCTACCCCAATTATAATGTGTTAATATGAGCAGAGGCTCTTCTACATGATAATAAGTAATTAATGAAATTACTTATTAAACTAAAATCCTAATTAAATTGTTGAAAAAAGGGTCTACATGAGGCTTACTGAAGTCTTTAAATTATTGGGCCTGCAATAATGGGCTTGAAAAACCTCTGACTTGCTGTCTGGGTAAAAAGCCACCACTCTTTGGTGTATCTGGCTCCTGTGACAGCTGGCTGATGGGGACCAGGGAGGAACAGCTCTTTTGGGGCTGAGCTTTTCCATGGAGTGACAGAGGGCTACCAAACTTGGTGTCATATAGATGTAATGTAGCCTCCCTCTTTGCACCCAGACATCCCAGCAGAAAGAGAAACCTAGCCAGCAGATATTTGAGGTCTTCTGTGTGTTTTTCTCAAACATCAGGTTGAAGCATGTTGCTGTGATTTGGTATGACAGGCTGCTGGAGGTTAAACATCATGATTTTGCCAATTCACTTAGCAGCAGCTGTTATGACTATATAGACTACTATAGTCCTTTCACAGTCTGGCCTGATGTCTAAGCTGGGGTGATTCAGATTTTGTGTATTTATTAGGTTGTTTACATAATAACCAGCCAAGGGCTCTAATAATAAGGAGAAACTCAATTTCATCCATGTGGCATTTAGGCTACTGCAGTTACTTGGGGTGGAAGCATTAACAGGAACCTCAGCAAATATAATTGCCAAACTTACTTAATCTAAAACCTTGAAAAAAAATAAATTAAGGAATTCTTAGCCTTTGATAAATGGTACATTGATAGGTGCAGTGAATAAAACCTTTTCAATGTACCCTAAAACTAAATGTTAATTTAAATAGCATTGGAAAGAATGCCAATCCCAGTGGGGCAGCATAATTTTATTAAAATGCTGCTTTTAAGGTGACAGACTAATATTATCTGACCTCCAGGTTCATTAAATTGTGATTTTCTGGTGGAGCATCCCATTAAAATTCCAAAGAGCAAGTGAAAAAGTGGGGAAGTTGTAAAGAGCTGTGAAGTGCTTTGGAGTTACAAGTTTTGATACACTGATGCATTAAGCATTGAGGTAAGTGGGCAGGTGACATAGGTGTGGCTAAGGGAACTGTGAGTCCAGATGTGGATCATAGATGGGTTTAGAGCCCATGTGGAGGATCTGTGAGTATGAATAGTGGGTGGAATACACCAATGTTCAATACAAGTATCACTAAAGAAAGAAAATTTGTGATATTTTGAAATTACTGCAGCTCTTCTGTAATCAAAAGGGCAGATACAGAAGAAAGACCCTTTCACAAGGGCATCAGTGGATCAGATGGGTGTGTGCTATGATTTCATGATAGCTATGAAATATATATGCATTTTACTAGTATGTGCTGCCTTTATAGTGTAGGCTTGGAAGAGTAATGAGCAAAGCTATGGCTTTCAGATGATCAATAAAAGATGAGGAAGTTTGTAGGATTAGCATCAGAAAACTGTTAAAAGGCAGCAGGAGAGAAAAAAAACAAAAACACTCACATGAATGTAAAATGGACAAATACACAAAGGAACTATGGCTCAGCTGCTACTTTTCCTTCAGTTCATGTTTCTCTCTGCATCATTTTCCCCTGTTCTGAACATCCAGCATGAAATGACTTCTCATTTACCCAGCTGCTAAGACTGACAAAACACCAGTACAATTTCTTGTCCTGTCTCGGTGCCATTGTTGGGTGATTTACAGAATCACAGAACTGTAGGGGTTGGAAGGGACCTCCAGAGATCACTGAGTCCAACCCCCTGCCAGAGCAGGTTCCCTAGAGCAGGTCACACAGGTTGGCATCCAGATGGGTCTGGAATATCTCCAGAGAAGGAGACTCCACAACCCCCTGGGCAGCCTGTCCCAGGGCTCCATCACCCTCACCATGAAGAAGTTCTTTCTCACATCGGTGCAGAACCTTCCATGGTCCAACTTGTGGCTATTGCCCCTTTTCCTGTCCCCACAGGCCTCTGAGAAGAGGTTGGCATCTCCCTTTGTCTCCCACACTTCAGATATTGATAAACATTGATCAGATCCCCTCTCAGTCTTCTC
>VXBZ01004377.1:58403-78303 GCA_013399135.1 Heliornis fulica | reverse complement strand
GAACACCATTGGTCACAGGTCTCCAGCAAGACTCTGCTCTGCTGATCACCACCCTCTGGGCCCGGCCCTTCAGCCAGTTCCTGACCCACCTCACCATCCACTCATCTATCCCACACTTTCTCAGCTTTGTTATCAGAGTGTCGTGGGAGACAGTATCAAAAACCAATTCCACATAAGAGAACAGTACTTTAAAAACAGAAAAACCGAAACAAAAACAAAAAAAAAAAAATCACAGAAGGGAAGATGAGCCTTCTGGCTGGTAACATTCCATCAAATACCTTATTTAAACCATTTGGAAAATATCCTGATTACAGGATGGCAGCTAGGACATACACTTGGTGGAGTTCTTACCACTTGACTGTATTGCTTAACTCTCCATTTAGCAGGAAAAAACAGTGTTGTTCTACTGTAAAAAAGGTTTCGAAATCAGGAAAAAAAATTGCTAAATAAATACTTCCAGCTCCTCAAAGGTAATTGTATGTATTTATTCTGAACATGATCTAGTGGTGATTGTCTACATTGTAGTGCAGCAGATATAAATATATATTTCATCTGATGAGTAATAATTGATTAATGCATTCTGATATCAAGCCAGAATTATTAAAGTTAATAAATCTTCATTGACTGATACAAATTTAGAATTCAATCAGATTTTCATTGATGTAATTGCTAATTAACACAACAGAAGTCTGTTTGCAGTGAATGCAATAGATAAAAAGAAGTGTTTGATTTGAACGACTCTTCTTCTGTGAAGAATTATAGCTGCACATAATATCTATCTCAAAAGGAAGGCATCATCTGAGGGAAAAAAAGCCCTTTATTTTCTTTTTTTTGAAGTGTTTGAAACTGTTATTGATATTTGGGTTTGTTTTTTTTAAGGATCACACAGGTAGAGAGGAATCTGGGGTTGTGCCATGTACCTTCCCCAGCTAATTTTTGAGTGCTTTTTCAGGTCTAATGAGCATTGGTATGAAATTTCTGTCATCTCCAGCTCTTCCTCAAGAGCAAATCCTAGTGGGGAGACAAAACCTTGTTGTTGTTCCTGTCGATTCTGTTACCCACCAAGGAGGCTGAGGAACACGTGGTTTAGCAATGGAGGCAGAATTTTAAAGGAAAATTTAGAAATACTGATAAATGCACAAAATGATATTACTCTTTCATCCACAACAAGGAGCCTGGAAATGCTGGTTGGCACTGGATGTGATTCTCTGCACTGCTTGTTTGTGGGAACAGTCCCTGGAACAGATCTGACTGAAACCTCCAAGGACTGTCCCCAGTGATTGCCAAGCTTGGAGCAAACAGCACTGGGACCAGTGTTTCCACTGTGGCCATGTGGTTTTGGAGAGGTAGACACAGGTTTAACATGGACACAAATAATGCTGTAGCAGGTGGCTTTAAGACAAGAGCCCACCCATTGGCATATTTAATTTACAAGTCTAAATTTAGCTGATGTATTTCAGTGTGGCTCTGGGTGAAACACTGTTGCTCAGTCTGGTTTAACAACACGAATAAACTCTGATATCTGGGGAAATAGTCTTGTTTTAAATAAGAGGAAAGGCTCACACAGTTAAGTATTAAATTAATATTAAAGTGAAACAGCTCCCTTCTGAGTGTGAAAACGGAGTATTGATAATGTGGATCCCAGAACTCCATAAAGCTACAATTCACTGTAGACTTCAGCTCCTGAACAAATGGCAACTGAAGTATTAGGCTGCAAAATATTGCAGGTGCTTTGGTATTCCTCTGGGAGATGCTGTACCCACATTGATTTAAATATAAAATAATGCTATGGTAAAACCAAATAGAACCCTGGGAAATAAAGTTACAATTGAGAAACAATAATCAGGCAGACTTCTGTGGCACTACCAAATACTCCATGTGATATTCATTTGGTAGGTACACATAAATGCTGTGAAGTTGCATCCATCCAAGGGACAAGGGCAGTTCTACCCAAGTGGATCAAGCTAACCTGAGAAAGTCACTAGCTCTGAGGTGGGTTGACCCTTGGTGGGACTCCAGGTACTCACCAAGCTGCTCCTCTCCTCAGCAGGACAAGGAGTGGACAAAATAACATGGAAAAAGCTTGTGGGTACAGATAATGATGGTTTAATAAAGCAAAAGCAGAGCCTGGACATGGAAACCCATCAGCAGACAATGTCCCTGAAGCAAGGCTTCAGTACCCATAGTGCTTGCTCCCATAGAATTTTCTTGTAAATAACAACTGCGTGCACACATGCACACCCCCTCCTTTCTCTCAGCCTTTCCTGTCTGAGCAGATGCTGTGTGATAAGGAATATCCCTTTGGCCAGTTTGGGTCAGCTCTCCTGGCCATGCCCCTTCCCAAGATCTTGCCTACCCACAGCGACCAGTGATGGGGGGAGGAGTGGGGGAACGGCCCAGCAGCAGCCAAAACACTGGGGTGTGACCAGCGCTTTGGGCACCATGACACAGCACAGCTCTGTGAGGGCTGCTGGGACATCAACTCCCCCTCAGCCTGAGCCAGGACAAGCTCCTGCCTGGATGTGACCAGACTTTGATGAAGCTGCTGTTCTTTCAGAGGTGTTGTCCAGGGCCCAAACCACAAGCATTGGAGGGCCTGTAACGATGAATGTAATTCAAACGGACCTCTGAGTTGTATAAACTATAGGTCATTTGCTGTGGTGTTTATGAAGGCTGAGGATTATGTACAACAAGAAGACATTTGGATGGTGATTGCTGGGAAGAAAAAAAAAATTCTTTGGTATTTGCTCATAATGCAGTTCCTGTTGTGATACAGATGATAAGGCAGTAAAATACAAAATTTATAAGTGTATTAAGGCCCGTTATAGATTTTCCTGACACGTGTTTATTTACAGAAAATATTTGTTCCTTGTTTTCACTTCCTCAGCTGAGCCTGATATGATTTTAAGAATTAACAAGTATTTAAATATTAATATCTTCAAATAAGGTCTCATATTTTCATGTGGCAGCTGCCAGTATATCCTGTCAAGGATTAAATGCTTTTCTGCACAACGATCAGAAAATTCTGAAGTAGCCATAATGTTATATGTTTCACCAACTCCTTGCATTTATGCTAAGCATAATAAAATTATACAGTAGCAAAAGCTAAATTTATACTAGAGGATTATCAGAGTATTAATGCTGTTCATACATAACAACATTATCATATCTCTTCCACACCATAGGCAGGATTGTTGAGATTATTTTAGTTCACTGCATTTTGAAACAAATATCACATTTTACATTACTTCAACAGCTGTTAACCTGCCCACCAGACTATTCTCAACATAATAAGCCTTTTGCTAAAATCTGAGGTCACAATTTTATTTATTTTTATTTCCTGGTTTTAACACCACCACAGTGGTACTGAATATTCTGAAATGCATAAAGAGAAAAACTCAACAATTACTGAAAGGGCATCAAGTGCTCTTTAAACATTTATCTTTGGCAGTCACTGCCTGTGCATCAACCAAATTGATGTCATAGCAAGATGCACAAAACTAGATCTTGGTTTCAAAGATTTTAGGGACAAAAATGTAGACTTAGGCAGAAGACTTCTGTTCAATCAGAATTTAAGAAAATAAGATTTTTTCAAATCTGATTCAGGTATTTTTCCTGTTTTTTGCAGCTTTTTTTTGCATTTGACTGTTTCCACATCTCTCTTTAGCCTTTCTTTGCTAAAATAGCTGAGAGCTATTTAAACCATTTCTTGTAGGTCATGTTTTCTAGATGTCTAATTTTTATTATATATCTTTCATTTTTTATATTTCATTCAAATGTGAATGCAGCTTTTCATTATAGAAGATAATTTCTATTCTGCTGTCAGCTTTCTTCAGGTAGAAGAGATGGAGTAATTCCTCAACTCTCTATACCCTTCCCTTACTGTTATCTTAATTCTACTTGTTTCATTATTTCAGATTTATTCTGTTATAACTGCTTTTGGTTCTTTTCTAACCTTTGCTGTCTTTACTAGCCATCTGTGGATGACAGGGTCTCTTTTAAAGTTTCCTTTTCTATTAAAGAAATCTGAGTAGTAAGCAGTTTAGTGTGCCTGATATACAATAGCTTTCATGACTTGGAAAATAAATTTGAAAGGGTCCTTTCTATCACTGGGAAGGAAACGTAGAGTCTGTCAGAGAAGTGAAAGTTCTCAGGATGTATGTTTTATATATATGCTTTATATAATTTTATTTGCACACTCAGGCTACTGCAAAATCTGTAGGATGCCAACTGGGGAGTAAGGCTTAGTAAAACCTGACTGGAAGGCAAATAAAACTCCCATGTAGACTGAAAAAGCAAGGTGAAAAAGGAGAGAGAGGCGGGAAAGTAAACATTGTCTTCTCCTCAGCAACATTTAGATATTTGAAGATCTTTATCATCCTGAATCTGAAAATCTTTCAGAAAAATCTCTTTCAAAATTCTCTTTTCTTCCTATCCCAAAAAGTCAATAGTCCATTGAGCAATAGAATAAAAAGACAGAAAAAAAGGCTTAAAGCTTCAGGCCCTGGACTGCTCCTGCCTGGTATGTCGTAGTTAGATGTAGCGTGGTGAACCACAATATGCCTCTCAGGTTTTACATCATCTCCCTCTCCAGAAGTTTCACTGTTGCCTTGAAGGATACCCTTTGTGGCTGGAGTTTCAAAAACAGTGCTACACAGAATTCAAAACCTCCATTTTCCTTTTTAAGTGCTGATTCAAAACTGCCTTAGAAGACTCCCACTAGCCAGGATGAGTAGTTTGATAAAGTGAAAGGAAGGTGACAGTTTTGGAGCTTTCAAAGTACTAGGCCACCAATATATGTGAGCATAGTATTCTGTCACAAGTTTGGTTAGATACTATTGAAGCTGGTAGGCATAAGAGATGTCCTCCCACCCAAGTTAAATGCCAGCATGCTGTGTTGTTTAGAGCTGGGAAAAGAGGACACTCTCCAAATCACAGTTCTACATGGCAAGGTCGAAGGCAACCTAGGCCATGTGTACAGATGGCTCTCTAAGTGCCCTGCCTGAAGGTCTGGTGAGGCAGTTTAACCTAAGAAAAGTGGAAGAAAAAAACACTTTGAAGCAGGGCAGCCAAGGGCATGGCAGCAGATCACTTAGGGAAGCTGTGAGCTGTGAGCACTTAGAGCTAGTACAAGCTAGACCAAGAACATTTTTTGTTTCTTTTGGAAGCTGGATAAACATCACTGAGATATGCCTTATATCTTTATACCTGCTGTAAACACTGCAAAAATACATTGGCCTTGGCAGTGATGAGTGTGGGGGACCATCAGTGCCCTGTTTTTTCTGGTCACACTGTTCCTGATACAGGCCAGGATGCTGTTGACCCTGGACACCTGGACACCTGGGCACCAACACTCCCAGGTCCTTTTCTGCCAGGCAGCTTTCCAGACACTCTGCCAAAGCCTGTAGTGTCACCTGGGGATATTATGACCCAAAGACAGGACCCATCACTGAATCTTGGCAAACCCCATAGAGTTGGCCTTGGCCCATCAATCCAGCCTGTCCCGATCCATGTGCAGAACTTTCCTACCTTCAGACAGAACAAAGATCCTGTGCAACTTGGTGTCATCATTTCCTGTGTGATTTAGTCTGGGTGATACTGCTCTGGCACAGGGGCTTGGACTAGATGGTCTGTCAAGGTCCCTGACTGCTGATAAATGATGGAAAGGGTCTCAGTGAACACTTTGCCAGCTCTCTCAGTGCCCTTGGGTGGATCCCATCCAGCCCCACAGACTTACGTGTGTCCAAGTGATGTAGCAGGTCATTAACTATTCCCCTCAAATATTGGAGCTTAACTCTGCTCCCCATCTCTGTCTTCCACCTCAAGGGGCTGGGTACCTGTGGAGCAACTGGTCTTACAGCTAAAGGCTGAGGAAATGAAGCTATTAATTACCTCAGCCTTTTCCTCATCCTTTGTCACCGTAAAGGATGAAGATTGTCCTTAGCCCTCCTTTTCCTGCTAATTTACTTACAGGAATGTATAGCACAGAGGATAATATATGATGATAGCAGAGGCCTACAAAGAAAAGATGATAACTGAGGGCACTAACAACAAGGCAGCAGTAGTCAATTGCTGGTCACCAAAGGATTTCAGCCTTGGGAGCTGGATAAAAATCACGCTGTATATCAGATTCAAATGTAATATACACTTACACATCAGCCAAAAAACCCACCAGACTGGGTTAGCAAAAGTCTAAAAGCATGTTAGGGTGTATAGGAGTAGGTTAGATAACACACAAAAATCACACCAAAGTACTTTTACAAAGACTGAAAAGCTGTCAAAACAGACTTCTAGCCAGTGACTCAAGGGGGATAACAACTGACTGCACTGGCCCCCAGCCCAGCCCAGGCTGATGCTACCGAGAGTAGGATGCACATGAGCAGTGAAGGATGAGCATAACATCAGGAGTTGAACAAGTCTGTATATGCACATATAAGGTTAAATGTAGTTTTAGCATCATTGTAGCTGTAGTACCATTAATGGTCTGATTAGACTTTTAAGACTTCAGACTAGCAATAAATCCTTGGACCACAGGAGGTTCTGCACCAATATGCAAAAGAACTTCTTCACAGTGAGGGAGCCCTGGGACAGGCTGCCCATGGGGTTTGTGGAGTCTCCTTCTCTGGAGATATTCCAGACCCATCTGGACACCGACCTGTGTGACCTGCTCTAGGGGACCTGCTCTGGCAGGGGGTTGGACTTGATGATCTCTGGAGGGCCCTTCCAACCCCTACAGTTCTGTGATTCTGTGACTTTGTATTCAAGGTGTGTTTCTTTTGCAATTACAAAGATTTTAAATCTATGAAACTTGTGGGAATCCAAGCATCCTATTTTGTAACTTGGATGCAATATTTTCTCAGCACTGGACCTTCTGAACTCAGGCTCCAGAGCCACCTGCATCTTCTGGATGGGTTTAGACAAGTTGCTTCTAACTCTCTGTGCCTCATTATTTTTCATCAGCAAAATGAGGGTAGAGAAACTGACCTCTGTTGATAGAAAGCACCGAAAAAGAAGAGCTAGGCAGTGTGAATCAGCCTTAAACTGGCTTAAAATTTAATGCTGAATTTCAGATCTTGCATCCCTCTGGAATTCTTGAAGTCCAAAAGTTCACAGGTTATCAGACAATGTCTCCACAAGTTCTCAAGCTTTATTCTTGCTGTTGACTCCAGTATAATTGGAGAGAGGAGCTGGTCTTCTCTCAGTTTCTCCAGCACACTGTCCTGATCTGGAAAGGGCAGATTCGTTATTATTGCTGGAGTGACATTAAGACACAAAGGAGGTCAGATGCTGTCACGTAAATAGGTTTAGTAGTTACTTCAACATCCTTGTAAGAGCAAGAGAGAGAGTGAAAGAAGGAAGACCAAGGAAATTGGAGGTGCAGTAGATACCACCATGGAGCTGCAGCATCCCATCGGTCTGAATCGATTTCAGGCCAGGAGGGGGGATCCTGTCAGATGCTGGTTGTCACCACTCTTTCATTGAGGTGTGTCATTCCTCCAAGCTGGATTCAGGAAATGTGTGCTATTGTGGTCAGACAGATGTGCTGTTGCTAACAGTAGTACTATGTGTGATTTTCCAGCAATGTTGAGGCAGACATCCTCTGGCAAAAGCATCTGTTGGCAAAGGCATCCATTGGCAAAGGCAGCCATCGAGGAAAGCAGTCTCTGTGGCAAACATCCTCTGTGGCAAACGAAGGCAGTCTCGACACAGCCCTTTACACACACACAACTGGGTGATCCCATGTTAGCTCCTTGGGAAAAAGCAACTTTACAAATTATTTCTAGGAAACAAGTAGAAACTGTGCACCAAACTACTGTTAAGTTTTTTTTTTTTATTTTGAAAATTCATTTGTGCACTGTGATATTATTAACTTCTACTCAAAGCTCTGCCTTAATCTTTATTATTTTTGCTTTAAAAATCTTTACTAGACACACAAAGATACCTGCTTTTCTGTAGATGTTAGCCAACATGAAATCTGATATGCTTTTACCTCAGAAATTGCATATGCCTTAGCTCATCTACATGTGTTTGGCTGTGCTGCAATCTGTTCCTGTTAGGTGCAGTGTCTGTGCAGAGCAGTGCTGAGATACTCCTGGGACACATTACCAGACTGTTCTGCTTTCGTGTTACTCATGGGTGGCGTGTTCCCTGTTAATAAGGTGTACTTTGACCAAGACATTTAGGTGGACAGAAGCCCCAACAGAGATGCAATACATAAATAGTGACATTAAAACACAGGGTCAGCTGTGTGCTTAGACAGCAGAACTCAAAGAGTTTATGTAAGTTATTGCATATTACACATCATTTTGGTGCTTTAGAAGTGAGAGTTTACCTTTTCCATTCACAGGGTTTTGTTGTTGCTGCTGTTGTTTAGACATACTAAAGCTATCACTAAATTTTTAGAGCACTGATGGGGACCTGTTTAATATTAACTTGGCTTTTACTCAATTTGTAGCACTGTGACAGAGTAGCCAGGCACAATATCTGAAAATTTTACATACACATGTAAGAAAAATAACCCCGAAAGGTGCAAAGAAAGATGTGAAAAATTGCATGTAAGAGTGACAAAAATTTCTCCCATTATTTACATGCAGGGACTCTAAAAATGTGGGACATCCTCAGGAATGCACAAGTGGGATGGCAAGCAAGAGAAAATCAAGACAAGAAACATCAGAAGCTGAAGTGAGGCTCCACTTTGGGACAGAAGCAAGTGTTGTATAAATGACAAACCTGAAATGGAGAAATGGAGGAGGCAAGCACATTTTGATTTCAACTTCTCTTGACAAAGTACTCTCCAGCCTGAGCACTTTGACCACTGTGGGATAATTACTGGAGGTAACTTATTGAACAGAATGTACAGCTTTAAGAAAACTTAGCTATACCTTTAAAAGCAAAGAGAGATCTTATGCCATTAACCAAGGTATGTATGAACAGTCATAGAATCACAGAATGGTTAGGGCTGGAAGGGACCCTAAAGATCATCAAACCTTCAAGTCACTCAAACTCCACTCAAAAGTAAGAAAATAGTAAAAAAAAGGCTTAAGAGAGGTGGGATGTCAGTGAAGATACCTTTGCAGATAAGTTGGGAGGACATTGCTTATTTCTGGGACCAGTTGAGGAGCTGAACTTCTGCCTACTGAGTAAGTTGCTTCTAGTAAGTGCCCTCCCAGGAAACTTCAGAATCTCTATAGTTGTTTCATAATTTACTACATTTGCAGCTGGCAATGCATTATTCATTTCCTTGGTAGTTGCAAACAGTGTGTTTATCACCTGCAGTTCAGACATGCCAGTACTTCTGTTAATTCAGTGTACTGCACCGTTCATTAATCTGGCCATGAGGGTGATGTGACCAAATTCCTTAAGGATGGCTGTGAGAGTCCATTGGAGGGGCCTGGACTGAAGGTGCCTTGTACTATTAGTGCATCTGTAATCATGGTACTTCTCTATATTGAACATGACCAGACCAACAGTGCCAAATAGGGTACCATCCAAAATCTCAGCTCAGCCACACCCAGCCCCTCTAATATCCAAGGAGAAGCTGGAACACAGGAGGATTTATCTTCTGTCAAACTTCTTTGCTGTTTAGTGTGATGGCCACTGAGTCTAAAAGCCAACAAGGGTCACAGCCAGCAGTGCTAACTGCATGGTATCAGCTCCTTGGTAATGCATACTCAGAAATAATTTAGATTATTAAGTTATTAAATGGAAGGGGGTGGCAGGGAAGGGGGGGGTGTGGAAGAGAGGTTCAGCTTATTGACTGGTACTAGAAACCAACGATGTCCTCCCAACTTATTAACAAATAAGTTATTAAAAAATAACCCTTTTGTCTATGTAGGGATGATGACAACACATAAAATGTAACTGTTGACTTAGATTGTTCCATCAATGAGTGAATGAATGACAATGATGATAATAAACTAATACCATTATAATAATTTATATGAAAGGTAATGATAACAATTATAATAATGAAAATAGTAATAATGTATAAAGTATTGTTTTGCCATTTAAAATGAGCTGGATTTTTCAGCCTGCTACACCTCAATTTCAACAACCTCTAATTCCCTAACAGGTATGTATGTATATATGTATGTATCTATGCATATGTCTATTTATAGATCAATAGATACAGATATCTATGCATATTTCTATTTATAAATCAATAGATACAGATATGCAGTATCAGTAATCTTAAAATGCATGGATAGGTTTTGGAAGAGTGATGAAAGTGCTAGTCCCATCCAGAGACCCTAGTACATTTGCTCAGGGGAGGTTGAGTAAACCAGATCAAATGTTGTCCAAAGTTACTCAAGCTTTGCATTAAAATGATTAAGGTTGGTTTTTTTTTCTGAGATCTTGTCTGAACAGAAAATCAATTTATCCTTTTGACAAGTGAGGAAAGTCGAAGGTGTAATACTAGCCAGTTTTGCATGCTTTTTTGAAATACCATCTGGCTAAGGGATAAAAAAGAAAATATAGAATCATAGACTATGACAGTTAATATGTCACTTGACTAAATTATTAAAGCCTGTTAATTTACTTTGTATATGTAAGAAAATGTAGCATTTAAGTCTTTAGAAAACTGCTAAAAGAAGGGCAAAAACTCACTGAAGGACATGAGTTTCTTCCTCAATCTCAAGTCACATTAAAAAAAGAAAAGTGACAAGACTGCAACACATTTCATACTTTTTCATTTAAATCCTTTTTTTTTGTTTTAATGCCCCTGAAACAGGACACACAAAACTTTTCTCAGTGGTATAAAGGCCCTTTAACGTGCATTTAATGTGATTTAGTGGTTTTGGTTTTGTAATAAGAAAGAATATAAGGAAAAAAGAAAATTTTCAGGACATTGCTGCAACTAAAAGTAAAACTAAAATAAAAAAATCAAGATTGTGTTTGATGGGTCTCTAAGCAACCTGACCAACAGTGTTGCTCCTTGCTCATTGCAGATGGGCTGGACTAGATGTCCTTTAAAGGTCCCTCCCAACCTGAACCACTCTGTGATTCTATAACTAAACACATCCATTAACAACACACATTGTGGGGTCATTGCTGCTGCTGTCTCTACACATACAAAGCTGTTGGTTAGTTCTTTCTAGTTATACCCTGGGTTCATTGTACAGTTTGTAATAGAATGGGGCTGATGCTGTAGGGTAGCACTGGAGGGGTGTATTTTGTTGGCCTGTGCTCCCATGGATTTACAAAACTTTTGGCCAGACTGTTTCAGCATGCCCACCCCACTGATTTACCTTTATCTGAGTTCTGCAAGCCTGCTTGATCAATGAGGAATACCTGGGTCACCCCCCATTGCCCTCTCTCCCTGTGTTACTTCCAGAAATCTTCTGAGCAGAAAGATAAACTGAAAGATGAGTTTGTCTCCTGTTTCAGTAAAATGATAATATATATGAATGAAGGTGAAAATTTGGAGTGGGAATTTCAGCAGTTCCATTATAAATTGACTTTTACTGATCAGGACAATAAAGGTTGATATGCCTCTAAAAACATGTTCTAAAAAAACCCAACAAACAAACCAAAACCAAGAGCTGCTTTGTGATATGTTATGTTTTTTTACTATGTCTAAAAAGTCTGAAAAATAGCTTTAATATTTCTCAAATCTCAGGAAATTTTAACTACTTGAAAAGTGCCTAAATGCAGTACTGTAATTCTAGCCTAAAAAACATCCAGCAAATAAAGCATAATCACACCCCCTTGCACAGAAAATCACATCTTTGCACAGAAAAAAGTCTTAAGGAGTGCAGAGAAGATTTATTAAAATGAGACAGTGTTACCTAGAAATCCCATCAAATAGAAATAAAAATACAGCATGACACTGTTTTGTGCTGAAACACTCAGTTCCTGTCATCTCATCCTCCATTAAAGTTGACATGAACTGATAGGTACTGATATACTTTGACAAACAATGATGTTTGTATAGTTGTTCAGAATACAATAATTTGATCTCTAAAGCTGTCTGTAAACAGAAGCTTTTATGTACGTTGAAAACCTTTATTTAGTAATAACAGTGTTACAATAAATTCTCTTGTGTAGTGATAAACTTTGGAGAAGATACTTAGAAGATGATGCCAAATCTACTCTAGTAAGAAGATAATGGAAATCTCAGGTACCTCTTGTTCTTATACTCTCAAGGGAATAAAAACATTTGTTTTGACATTTGAATTTTTTCATTATTTACAGCAAAATTTCATCTGCTCTACTCATATACCTTGGGCTTCTCTAACATAAAATAATTAAAGACAATTTCACCCATCCTGCTGAAGAACACAACTTGACATTATGTTATCCAAATTTAGGCCTTTGGGATTTTTCTCCATCTTGACTGTGCCACTTAACTTTTTAGATCAAGAACTTGAGGACCTCTGGTAGTGGGTACAGTGTGGCATGACTTGAAAAATTAAAAAAATATGAAAAATATGTAAGAGAGAAGAAAGTCTTGAAACTAAATTCAGCAACTCAAAGTGGATTTTTTGGGGGGCATGTTTTAGGAATTAGTAGTTTCCATTGAAAACAACTCTATTGTTTCTATCTCAGATATACAGATTTCTGTTAGAGAACATTTTTAACTTACAAGAATAAATAAATAAATCCATTTCTTTTCATTTTGTACACACTGTGTCTTATTTCAACATGCATTCAAGTAAGAAATCTGCTCATCAATGACACCAAAGCAGGTGCAGAACCTACAAAGTTAAAGTTTCAGAAAAATCTTTGAGGTAATGAATGCAGAATTGTCTTATTGCATGGAAAAGACATATTAGAAATTAACTAATTGCATCCTAACATCATAAACAAGAACTGAACTTTCTTGAAAAACTGTTTCCCACTTTCTGACAGGTAAATATTCCCCCTTTAATCTGTAAACCTTTGGCTTAATTGGAAAGGTTTTTTTGCTTGGATTTAGAAAACCGAGAGACAGTGGTTATTTTGCTATTTTCTTCTGTGGGTTATTGATACCTCAAAGCTAATGACTATGTTGCAATGAGAAATGGAAAGATATCTTTGAAGTGTTCCACCAAAAGCATGCAAAAAGGTTCTCAAAGACTTGAGCATGGAAAATCTACAGTCTTACTCCATACCTCACCTGCCCAGCAGTGATTTCAATAATTTACTCCTTCAGTATCGATGCAGATGCCAAATTACATCCTATGTCTTACTATGAAATGCATTCATAGCAGGTACTTAATTTAACCTTAACTAATTTTGTCTTATGAGCAATCACTTTTATCTAATGAGAGACATAAGATGAATTTCTGTTTATTCTGGCAGCTGCAAATCTATGTGAACAAGTTTCTTCAAAAAAGCCCAGAGAAATGTCCTGTTTCTGTTGGTGAGATTTGTTCTTTGTTATGAGCATGAGTTACTTTTGTTGAGAATGAATGTGAAGAGAATGCCTGAAAAACTGAAATGGAACTTGGAAGAAAATTAAAGCTTCTCCAAGGGAAAAACTGGGATAAAGCCCCAAAAGATTCTTCCTCGCAAAAACCCATAAACTTTGTGATTAAATGAAGAAAAAAACAAAATGAAAAACTCATATGAAGGAGGAAAAGTGAATGCTGGAGAATTGTTGGTAAGAGGGAACATTGGTATTTTTCTGAGGAATGAAGACTGACTGGAGAAGGATTGCAATCCTAATGAAATATACAGTCTTGTCTTCCCTGGAGGATAAATTTCCTAGGTAGGGAGGTGTGAAAAGGAACTGTTCCCCGAACAAATAAATTTATTGCTAAGCAGCACTGCCACTTGTCTCGATCTACTTCAAGAAAAATTGGTCTCTCAAAAGAAATTCTGGTTTTGAACTTGAAGAGATTTCTCTGCCATTTAAAGGAAGTGGTTAAAACTTAAGTAAAGTGGTTATAGTAAGTATTATCAAAATAGTGACTCACTTCATGAAAGGTTAATTATGGTCATTATAAAATGCATCCATTGCAAAACTTCAGGTTTTCCTAATTAGTTTCCTTCTGGGGGCAGTCATTGTGGAATGATCCAGAGGTACACGAAATATGAGCGTTCTATCCCATTCCTAATAACAAAGCCTTTCTCATATCTTACAGGCCCTCCAGTTAATTATCTCTGAGAAAACCTCCATTAAGGCTTCTATTTATTTTTGTTAGTACTTTGGCTTACTCAAAGGAGTGAGTGTTAGCTAAATAGTACATAAGGCAAAACCTCCTTTATGAGGAACTGAAATCCACAGATGATATATGGACAATTCATTAAAATTTTTAGCCTTGGTTTCTTTTGGCTGAGAGATAAACAGAGTTACAAACCACAGAACAGAAATAAATAAATAAATGAATAAATAAATAAATAAGTAAATAAAACCACTTATCTTCACTATCCAATAATTATACACAAAAACCTTTCAAGGGTAATGAGAAATGAGGTGAAGTGAGAAATATTTTGATCTGGATGGAGCTTAAATAAAAAATAAAATTTAGGAAAAAAAATATTAAGAATGTTTCCTCTTCTATCACATCCTAATGACAACATTTAAATGACAGAACTAGGTGAACTCCATTGCTGTAACAAGTTTTAGAAGCTGGAACAGAGCTGAGATTGCAAGATTAGGTTATTTCTGAAGCAGTGTCCTGACAAGTAAACATTTTGAACTCAATTTATTTCTCACCTAGAACAGACTTTTAAAACTGCCAATTTAATATGACTCTCTGCTGTCGACAAGGATCTGCAGACTAATTCTCAGGGAAACCATAACTGCCTACAAGCCTGAAGGGCTCAAAAACGTAAATTACCCAGAGTAAATGATCAAAAATATCCTGTCATAATTGTGTGGTGGGTTCAGATCAACAGTTCTGAATTTTTCTCTTATAGATCACTCTTTGCAGCAATTAAAGTGGCAGCATTGTAACAGCCAGGTCACAAGGCTCAGTGGGGAACCAGGTAAGGGAAGATGATTTTGTTTTAAACCAGAAATGATTTCACTCACCTGAACAATCTTATGCCACAATACCCACCAACAAGCGTGGGGCTGAGTGATTTATCCAGGTTAATTGCAGGTACACAGGAGGTTGGTGATATTGACTATAGAGTCATCATCCCATCTCCTACCCTCTCCTTCAGCTGGTAACTATGTTCGAGTCTTTGGACTTGTCTTTGTGTATGGCTTAGGACCCCACAGTGATTGATTTGTCCTTTGTTTCAGTTGGAGGTTTAATTTCTCTCAGGCTGCTCTTTCTGCTGCTTCCACTTCCAGACTTATTCTTCATTCAACCTTAATGTCTGTTCCAAATGTCTATGCCAGGACAATTACAATGGTGATTTACATTAAAAAAATACAGGAAGTATATAACATTATTTAAGGGGGTTTAGCAGCAAAGAAGAAAACAGCCTTTCACAGGTTTTCATGATATCTAACTTAAATCACCTTATTTGTTCCATTGGTCTGATAAGGTTCTTTGTACAGAGAAAGGAAAAATGTGCCTGCAGATATTAATTACCTTGTTCAGGGTTGTATGCATTATTTATCTGCATTATATGTACATGTCTTCATAAATATTAATAAATATCACTATATACACATCTAAATACTATATATATAAAACCAAGCTTTGATGAGGTCTTTCTAAGAGAAAATTTACTCTGCCATATTCCATTCAAAGCAAATTAATTATTCATATATGTATATGCAAATGCATATATATGCATATATGATCATTAACTTGACAATGGCACAGCTGTGACATTGCAGTCAGTGGAGATATAACCACCAGTAGCACCAACAATTCCACCAACTAATAAATAAACACTGTTTTTTATATTCTATATTGTGACTGTGAGGTACTATACAGACAAGGGGCACAAGCAATCTAAAATGAAATGCCCAAGCAGTATCTCCTTGGATAAAGAATGTTGTAGAGGTGAGAAAAGAGTAAGAAAAGCAAAAGAAGTATCAGAAATTATATTGAAGGGCGCTGATTCAAGAGAAATTTATGATTCAGGTCACAACTGTTAGAAGTTAGAGACAACCTACAATCAACTTTTGCATTTGCTTTTATTATAAACTCTGAAATTCAAGATGCTGCAACTGAGCTTATTTTGATTTGTGATTTTTTTGAAACATAAAAGTAAGACATGGTTTATAGTGAGAGCCTACTGAGAGAAAGTAGATCAAGCTATAGGTTTTGTTACTTCTTTCCAGTAAACCTGAGAAGACAGCATGAGAGAAATGTGATCATTTGTGTGCTGATCAAACAACAGCAGCAGTGAAGTTAGCCACCCATGAATTAACTGTCCAAACATATCAATATCCCACCAAATAAACACCATGTTTCAATTCCCAGATTTCATCAATACAGTAGAATGGATTGAGGCACAAAAGTGATAATGAAAAATGATTTGTAAACAACATTAGGGTGTTGTGTGAGATGAACATAGAAATCCCAAGCACTGATATTTGGCAAACAAAGCACTGCAAAATATTCTGGGACCTTTAATATTCCTGGGGCTACATAGTTTTTAAAATGCTGGAGTTTCATAGCTTAAGACAACAATGAACCCTACCCCCCCCGCCCCAAGATTCTGTTTTAAGCATGAAATCAACAAAATAGGGAGTAATTGGAAACTGTACAATTGCATTATATAAAAAAAAACCTTAAGACTATTAATAGTTTTCAGTAGGAATAATATTGATTTAGTCAGAAGATAAATATGCATGCATTTCAAGAACTGTGCAGTTCATTCATACTGGAAATTACTACATTGATCATGTCCTGAGATTTTTCTATCCATTTTCTCCTTTCTACAAATACTTGCTGTGGGCACTCCTGAATGTTGAAGAAAGTAAATGCTTTTCTTATAGCAATTCAATATTTTTTAGTCATACTCACCTTGCAAAATTCAACCAGCCTCCAGGGCACCTGGAAACATAAGGCTGCAGGGCTGTGTGTCTCTATGGTTATATAGGGAAAGACATATGTTCATGTGTGTGCTTGTGTATATGCTAATCTGCATAGTTTTGAAAAACTGATTTGCAGTAGAGCTCTAAACCAATGGAAAAAAAAAAGCTTTTGTTATATTTAATAAAAGCTGGTACAAAAATGCCCACATGATTGATTTTCCTTTCAGTTCTTTGCTTGCAGTGGGCTCAGAATAAAAGTACATGACCCAACACAGACACCATCAAGATGTTGACAGGTAATTAGCTAACCCCAGAGCTGTGGATGCCCTTGAAAGTGCTGATCAGGTGTTTGCTCCACAAAAAAATTAATTACACCTAAAATGGGTGCATGAAACATCAAGTCATCAGTAGAAAACCATGGCTACATCATGAGAGAGCAGAGGCATGAAAGGAAGGGGTGAAGATGGACACTTGTTAAAGAAAGGTCCAATTTTTTCCATAGAATTTCTCATCTAAATTTTTAATTCATTGTAATGGTCATTGAAAATTTGGTCATTCAGACTTAAAACCTAATCTGATGCAGGATATGAGGGGCAGAGGAGAGAGTAAGCAGGTGAGCAGAATAAGAAGAACATTTATTTTTTAATTGGATATAAATTCATAAGCCAAGAACATTAACATTACCCTAGTCCAGGCAATCCCACAAATACAGAATTTCTCAAAAAGTTCATTCAGGAAATAAAGCAATGTATAAACATTAGTGAAATTGTGATGGAAAATATTTCAATAAGTATTCAGTGTAAAGCAGCAATTAAACAATATTCACATATTTCAATGAAAAAATATAGGTTACTTGTAAACACTTGGAAATTAAAATAATTGTAAGATTTATCACCAAAAAGATATTTTTTTTCTTAATCACTACTCTTTATGACCTGCATTCAGTGAATATTTTATTGTTGACTTCAGTACTCTGACTGATTTTATAAGGCATGGATTAGAAGATGAAACAGTTTCCCACTTAGTGCATCTCCAGATAGAGTTTGGAAGTGAGACTCTCTGAGCTGTACTGAAGATATACTTACAATATACCCTGAAGTGCATTGCTTAGCTACATTTAAATCAGTGACTTTTCTCCTTGACAGAGTGCACTAGTCCCAGAAACACTGTGCCATTATAGAAGGGGATGTGTTAGATGAGATGGATCATGTCTAACATGGACAAAGCAGAAAAAGAAAAAAATAACTGTTGATACCATCTAACTGACTTGAAAATTGTGCAGTTTTCTTGCAGCAACCATTTTTATTTGTCATATCAATGTGGTTATGCTTGTTGTTATTTCCATTTGATTTATGATTTAGCTGCTGGTGGAGATCAGTTAAGTTCATAACTATATAATAAGAGACATCCATTGCCTCCAAGCTAAACAGACAAGGAAAATGATGAAAGGAAATTTTATTACATGAATTTCACTGGTAGGAAGTGAACACACATGGAGAAGTAGCCCCATTTATCAAAACTGTAGGGAATTTCTGCAGAAAAACTAATAAATGGACTCAGAATACTAAAGTGGCCTTGATTAGCATTGATCACAAGATCAGCCTTCCTTTATAGGAGCATCCCTTCAGGGGCATGTGCATCCTTTGATAAAGACTACTCTGGAAGGTTTTCAGTGTGTTTCAAGACACTCTGGAACACTTCTTTAAATTTATAATGGGCACACTATTAAATATCTCTGGTACAAAAATTTTAAAGTTCCCAGGAGATTTTATTAGTAGATAAGAATAAGACAAAAATGATGTATCTATAATACTACTATTTTGTAAAAATAGGAACAAAATTTTTAATCAAAGAAATAGAGATTTTTTTTTTTAACTTGACAATACTTTTTTTTTCCTAATAATTACTCATAGACACTGTGTGCTGACTCAGAGAGGATTATAAATCCTGACAACAAAGGACAAACCAATTCCTGAAGTTGAACTCTCTAGGCAATCTTTCAATCACTTGTTTTTTCTTAACATGTCATCTTTCACATACATTCATGCTTTTCACTTTTGAGGCCTTATTAAACCTTCCAAAACAGAACTACACCAGTAGCCTTCATATTAGTGGGAAAAATAATGTGCAATATGTATAATGTTAGCAGATCTCAGTCATCTTTCTTTGGAGGTCGTTGTCTAGGATGCTAGGGAATAACTGAAATCTTTCTACTACAAAGTGGATTTTTTTAAGATATGTTCTCTTGGGTGGCATCATATCTTCTCTTCATAAGCCAAAGAGTAGGCCAGCATCAATTAGCAGCTCTGAGGTCTGTTTTAAACTACAGAATGGTGAAACTGAAGCTATAAACAAATCTTTCCTTTCTGAGTTTCACAGAATAAGTGTGATAACTATCGATGCCATATCATTCCTAAAGTGCCTTCACTTCAATACCTCAAAGAACTTTATAAACCATGAACTAATTATACATTGAATGTCAATAAAAGGAGTTAGGGTAGTTGAGCAGGGAGTTATAGCTCCTTCCCTGAGGTCTGGTCTCTTCTTCAGGATTTTAGTAGAGGATGCCAGCTCTATGTTCAACAACACATTCATATTTGGAAAAGAAAACCCATACCCAAAACCTAAACCCAAAACATTAAAGAAAATAAAGATTTCATGATTCAGTTTTCATCATTCAGATAAAGTGAAAAAACCCCAACCAACCAAGTTATATGTTCAAAACTTTCACATCTACACCAAGGAAAATATCTACCAGAACCCTCAACATTTTAAAGGTATTTAATGATGCTCAATACTTTTGGAAAGAGTCTGGTGTGGAACAATGAAATTTTTTTGTCATAATTGCAGTTAATTTTGATGTGAAAACAGGAAAAAGCCTCACACATATCTTTTGTTCTATTTTTTAAGCTGACTGTATAATTTACATTTTAAGTGCTCATTAAGGTGAAAAATGTCAGTACTGTAGAAAGAGCAAATAAATTACCTTCATGTCTTTTTTTTTCTCCCTTCTTATTATTAATCTAG
>VXBZ01004377.1:44031-58352 GCA_013399135.1 Heliornis fulica | reverse complement strand
GCATTCTCAATTAATATGGGAATGAATTTATAATATGTCAAATGACATGCTGGTCGAACAGCATTACAGTTCATTTTAATTAGGCCTTTTTCACTGCCTCAAGACAGGAGTATCTGTAGTAGATGTTAAAGCACTATCACTACTATTATATAGTTACTAGTGTTTAAAATCAATTATATTTTATGGAAAGTTATTGCTCACAGTTTTATTGCTTATACTAGAAGGCTGTACTGGTCTCTGCAATCCAGATGCTTTACAGAAGTCTCTGCACTGCATCCAGTACTTCAAACTTCCAGATTGAGCCATCATAAAAGAACTTGCACAGTTTCCAGAAGTCATTTTAGAGTCAGTATTAGTGTCTGTTCACTATGGCTGCTTAGAAATCCAAATTTCTATTCTTTAATTAAGTTTGAAAACCTATTATAATGAATCAAGATGGAAAATAAAGGTCATTTAGAATTGAGGCTATGAAACCTTGCTTCAGAGATATACTTCTTACAAAACAAAACAAAACAAAACAAAACAAAACAAAACAAAACAAAAAAACAAAACAAAACAAAACCAAACCAAACCAAACCCAAACAAGTGAAAAAACAATCAAAAAACCTTTCAAAAGACCACTTTGAGCAATAGGCAGTGACCAAGCCAACAAACACCCATTTACTTTAGGTCAGCAGTATCAAGCCCTCCCAACATCCACAGCCTCTGAGCTGTTGCTGGAGGTCCCAACCCCTGTGTTTTCCTGCATATCACCTTCAACATCAGATGCATGATACAAGATTCAGGCTGAAAGATTGCCAGTCAGAACCTCTGAACCGTGAAGCCTCTGCAGGCCTCATAATCACAGTAATTTAATTCTGTGATTTAACAAAGACAGACATGTGGTTTTACAATTTAGTGGATATCAGTGTTTCTGCCACTAAAAGAACTTCCCACTTAATAAGTCTTGCCCTGCAGTCGGTGTGTGGGAAGATACTGTTTGCACCACAGATTGAACTACCAGGTGAAGTTACAAGCTCTGTGCCTTCAGGTCATTCCCCTGGTGCAGGACACCAGGGTGTTACTCTGTGTATGTATGTATTGCATATGGTTTTCCACTGTCCTAGGCCTCTCAGTTTCTTATGTCATTTGTACAAGTCTGAAAGTGGAGTTCTGAGCTTCTTCAAGGAAAGAAGGGGGCTTGATTCAACTATTTCCCCTACTATTTATTCCCACAGGCCCCCTAATCTGTGCACCTTTGGATAACCCAATTTATAAATGTGGTGCCTGAATACAAGATTGTAAATTTATCCAGGAAATTCATATTGGATTTAACTTTCTGAGATGCTTTTACCTTTTCCCTGTACTCATAAATGTGGAGTTCAGTTATTCAGAATAAATCTGGACTCTCACCCAGCTGGATGGTTTCTCTACAAATTATTATTAATTTTTTTTTTTTTAATAAAATGGAGTTTTATAGGAACGTGTGGATAATTGTCTTAGAGAGTTTATGGAGAGGAAATAATATGGAGTTTATGGATTGCAAGAATTAATTTCAATGAACCTTCACTCTTACTTAGAATATTTTCTTCATTTTCACACAATCTCTTTTACAGTTTCTAATGGATATAGCAAACCCCCTATTGCATGCTAGAATAGGAAAGATCTGTCATTACTGCTAATAACAGTGAATATTTCACAGCTAATATAATGTGCAAGAAAGAAATGGACAGTAATTAAGGCTTCAGACTGAGAAGCATGGCAATTGGTGTGGGACCTGCTCCTGACTGAGGTGGCATTTCCTCAAGACCCTCAGTGACTTGCTTTTAGAACATGTCAATGTGTGATGGCATAGCAAGAAAAAGTCCCTGTTGTTATCAACATGTAGAACCATGTGACACAGAGTTAAGGTGTGTGCTCCTCTCTCTAGGTGGTATGTTTTTATTCATTAAACGTGGAACAGAAATGTTCCACTTTGGCATTTCCTCCTGGAAGCGCTCTCTAAAATAGCCTGAAAAGATATTTCTAAAGGAAATAATTTTTTTCCTCAAACATTTCTGTTAAGACTTTTCATTAATAGAAAGGATTAAAAATGCAGCCAGTGGAAGGACCCAGCTGGAATTTGTTATTTGTGTACTCACAAAGCAATCTTGCCCTCCAATCTTCCCATTCTGATGTTTCTGCTTTTGTGTTTCATAGAGTTGGCATTGATTGAAGCTGACTGACTTCAATGCTGATACTACTGACTAACTTCAATAGGATACTATACATATATGTGTGTATATATATATATATATATATATATATATATAAAATAAAAAGGAGAATCTAATTCTGAAGTGACTTGGGATGTGACTGAGGCTGGATGGCAGGAACAGCACCATATGCAGTGATTAATAAATGATGGATTCCAGAGCAGACCAGTATACTCCTGAAATCCTCCCATGCTGCAGGGCGCATGTGTACTGTACTGTTCTCAGAGCTGGGAAGAAGCAAAGCAGAAAACAGCAACCAAACTCTACCATATTTGTAGAGAGGAAAGTGGTTTTAGGACTTCAGAAAAGGACGTATGATTGAATAGATGCTTCAGTAACAGATTTCTGGGACAGTGGAAGACTTTCTAAGGTGTGTAGCTTGTAAACACACTCCTTTTCAAATTCAGGGAAGGCAGATGGCAGGTTAGCTTTAAAGAGTCTATTAAATCATGTCTGATGTAAAGCAGACACAGAGTCTGGAAGGAGTTATACAATTGTGCCCTACCTTTCTAAGGCAGTAAGTGAGATTCAGGTCGATGCCTCCAGCGAACACCTCAGCAGGAGATAGCAGAGCTGTTCGGTTAGAACAAGGGAGCTGAAAGCCCTTGAACTAACTGACACTTACTCAGAAATAGGATGTGATGGGAGTACAGAAATAAACCCACAACCACCAAGATCTTCAGCTGTTTACCCAAGTCATTGCAAGCCTAAAAGGAGTGCAAAGCACTGACAGCAACCTGAAATGGTATTGAGGGGCTGAAGGTGGCAAAGGGGGCAGAACATTGCCTGCCTGGGAGGAACAGCACCCACCCTTGGGGGAAACAGCATCCAGTGACAGGGGACAGCACCCAGTGTGGGGGAACAGCATTAACTGGAGGGACAACACCCAGCTGAGCAGCTGAGGCTGAGGTTTTGATGTGCCATCCCATCAGGGAGGCAGTACAGAACAATCCTCAAAAGAGGAATGAATCCCAGAGTGTGTTAGGTTAGAAGGGACCTTTAAAGGTCATGTAGTCCAACCCACCTGCAATGAGCACAGACATCTTCACTAGATCGTTCTCCAAACACAGCTTTAGTTCTGATTTAGCTACACAACAGGTTTCTTTTGTTTCAGTATGATTTGCTTCCTTTCTTTGGGTTATACAGCACACATTGGTTTGGATATCAGGAAATGTTCTCAGGAGGAAAACCACCTTTACTGTATAAGATACAGGAGTGAAGGAAGGAACCTTATCTCCTAGGGAATTTGAAGAGGGAAAAGGTGTGGACAAGAATAAAAGGCAAGAAATAGTTACTTTGGAAAATGTAGGGGCAAAGCCAGTGTGAACATATGAGCCTCCTTATCTGTGATCCTGGAGCCTTAGACTAAACTTTGAAGGAAATCTGTCTTTTGGGATAGCAATCAGTGTGGGGTCAGCTCGTGGGATGGGGCTCTCAACATCAGTTCCACCATGCTCTTTCTTGATAATGGTTCACCAGAGTTTGAAAGTAGATTGAAGTCCTTTGTCACTACAAGACAGACAGGTCAAACTTTCTAGCAACTAAATGCAACTGCATCCCTCTTAACATTTCAGTGCCTGTGTTCAGTCACTAAATGGAATCAGGATTTTAAGAAATAAAAGAATAAATCTAAGAATAAGATAAAATAATAAAATATTGGGTATTTAAAAAAAAATCCCCAGTGGAAAGACATCCAGACAACCTTTGTTCAACCTCTGGAAAACAAAAAAAAAAGTCCTCATAAAGAAAAATCTCATATCATCAGATTTATATGCAGAATTCATTTGTCAGTGAAAAACAAAGTGAACCAGGCCCTTTAAAGGAACAGTACTGTATGAATAAACACACTTCTGCTTGGAGTTAGCTCATTATTCTGTCACTGAGGTGTGATGTACTGTGCAGTAACTCTTTAGCAAGTGTCCAAGATGGACCGCAGGTTTTGGCTCTAAGTGTCGATGGGGTGAGGTAGGTAAGCCTGGGAGTATGTTGGTTAGTAAAACTACAAGCAGGTTAGTGATGGCAGCTTGGTGAAATAAGACTGTAACTGTGTTCTGTCATTCCACTACACTCTGCTTGATGTCACACAGAGGAAAAACGATACAGTGTGAAGGGCCGGTAAGAGAGAAGACAGCACCGAAGTGAAATTTAATTTCTACTGGGAGTAGCTTGATGCAAAATGCAAACAGTGCAAGATCACCAGGAAGGCCTTTGTGTGGGAGGCTGAAATTCCCTTTGGAAACCCTGGTTTGCATGGTCCTGTCAACACAAACTGTGTTTTCCATCCGTTCAGTACCGTGACTGTGCTCGGGCAAGTCAGGCTGGGTCAAGGGAACATCAGCAGCTGTGTTCTAGGGAACACAGGCTGGCATGTAGCATTCTGAATAATCAGCAGTGTTCCTAAGGGGGAGTTTTGTTCCTTGGAGCCAGCTTCAAGCCAGTATCTGAATGTGGCATTTGAGAGGCTTGTCATTTTTGCTGTGAAGAGTGAACACTGTTTCCCTATGTACAGTATAGTGCATTGTTTTTTTCTTTATGATATTGCCAGTTTCTCTACCAGCAGATTATATATTCTCTCCACTTGCAATTCTGGGGTTAGAATGACAAAATAGAAGATCTCTAAATATTTTTTTTTCTTTCCCCCATCTAGAAGTGATGAAAAGTAAGGTAAAAATGTCAATACTCCTCTCTCCCAAATTCAGGAACTGTTTACAACATACTTTAAGATGAATGTGAAGCTTCATAAACCTGTAGAAGGAGCATCACTGGATAACTGTTAGAAGTGGGGAGAGTATTAAACGGAATAAACCGGAAGCTTGCCCTGATTTATGGTGCAGTGTCCAACGTTCTCAATCAGTTCGACAAACAGCAGATCTTGAAACGTTATAGTTCACCTTGGGTGCAGAAAAAATGGGTTATAAAAAGAGTCGTGGAAGCTATTTTAATGAAACAGACTGATAGTCTGGCAGTAAACTGTACCTGGTGAGCTGGATAAAAGCCAAAAAGTGAAAGAGCAAAAACTGAGAAGACATAAATCTAATGTCATCATTTTTTTGCAATAACTTCTTAAATTGTTTCTGTCATTGAAGAGTTACACTTAAAAAGCTATCATACATCTTGAGCTTCAGTAATTAACTTTTCCTTTCTTTTTTTTTTTTTATGATTCCAGGAAGAGATGATTTAAGAGGTTTTGACTCTGAGAGACTGTCTGACGGTGTTCACATCGGAGGCACGGTGTGGTGTGGTAGCATTATACACCTGGTTTACACTCCAGTGGAGAACCTTGCTCTGCAGAGCTTGCAGGGGGCCATGTCCCAAGGGAGAAGCTGATCAGTGCTGCACTGTGTCAGTCGAGCTGCCTGGGAGTTATACCAGTTCAGCAAGGGCAGGTATATGATTTACTGTGTAATTACCTGAGGGCAAAACATTAGGCAATTTTAATACATTGAGCTCTGGACGTTTTGCAGCTCAAACAATGGCAGCTGCACTACTTTATCCTGAACAAGACATTTTCTGCTTCCAGATATTGAAGTGGAATCCTGATCCTCATGTGGAAGTTAGCTCAGGAAGGAACAGCAGGCACACACCTGAATGTTGGGAGGTAAGACAGGAATTTCATTCAGGTTTGAGCACTGAAGAGAACCCAGAAGAGTCATTCTGGGATGGCAAAGGTGAACACAGTTCTATGAAAAGGCAAGTACCTTGAGCTAGGGGAAACCTTGATCACTGTCACAAAAACTCTGACTTTTGCTTCATAAACCCTTTAAATAGACTCTTAATTAAATGCTGCAGCAATCTGTGGTTCCACAGAATGACTAAAGATGAACTGCTGCTCTTGCAGGGACAAGCATAACCACAAGTCTATCAAAAAATGAAGTCTTGAGGAATAGTTCCCCCCCTCTAGTTTGCAGGTGATAAGGAATTAAATGGGAAATCTTTGAGAGACCACTGGACTTAGATTTAATTAAGAATCCCGTGAACCACATCAATGCAGCAGTGTAGTGCACAGTGTGAAATATAATTGTTAATGTTAAAGTTAATGAGTTAATTAGACACATTTAAATGTTTGATTCCAGTAAATGTCCATCCATTATCTGTAATAGGAGCCATTTTGTTTCCTCCATTTACACAGTCTAGGTTTTTCTACCCCAGTGTTCTCTATGGGTATGAAATTCAACATGTGGCAATCCTGCTTTAGTTAAGAAATGGGAAAAAGAATAAAAAGCCTTGATTCTAAATGTAACTTTATTTCCAACTATAAGTAATAGATATGAGTGAGGTTTAAGACACATCCCAGAGAAAACCATATATTACTTTTGGACAAACAGTAAGCAGGTGTGAGAAATAAATATTAAAATTTCAGGTTTCTGAAAATAGGAACACAAGTATTGCAACTTTTCACTTAGCAAAAGCATTCAGAGGATTTTATTTTTGTTTATACCCAGCATGTAATGGGGAGAGGGGAGGGGTGTAAGGTAAATCTTGCCTTTTACACAGGAGAGTGTTGACCCAAGATCATCATGATCATTGCTTCCTTCATGGGAAGTGGCAGTCTGAGTTCCAGCCCAGGACTAAAATGCAAATACACTACTTTTATTGGAGAGCATATTAGTTATGCTATTAAAGTTAGGAACTTATAATTTACAACAAAATAGATAGTTCTAACAGGTTATGATTTCCTTATACCAAAATGGGGAAGGTGATATTACAGGGGCTGTAATAGGAAGTCAGTATGCTTTGTTCAGAGTTATTTTGACTTTTTGTTTCTTAATTAAAAATAAAAACAATTACTTTTCATTTTTCATTTTTTCAGTAAAAGCTTGAGGACATGGTCTAAGGGTAGACTTGGTGGTGGTAGGTTAATGGTTGGACTGGATGATCTTAGGGGTCTTTTCCAACCTTAACAATTCTATGATTCTATGATTCTGTGTTACATAGGTTAAAATATGATTCAGCACATGTAATTTACCCAGTGATGTAATATAATCTGCCCTTATTAGGATTTCTATTGCTGAGGTTTGTGTTGGGGATACTTTTAGTTATTGCTTTAGTCCAGTATTTTGGATACATATGTAGAGTGATACACATTTTAACTGCTAGTTTACATTTCCATGGTCTCTTAGAGGTACCTATGTCATATCAGTCCTGATGAAAGTAAATCCAGCTTCTGGGTGCCTGCTGTGGAATTAAAACCACAGCGATGAAACAGCACAAAGCAATATGCCACTGGGAAAATGCTCTGCATTATCAAGCTAGCCTATAAAAGACATCTCCTGAAACAATTCTGAAGTTGCAGAGTTTAGCAGAGTTTGTGCCAGGCTGGTTACTGTATGCACATCCCTTGTCCTTTAGCAAGTCCCGTGAGTGAGTTCTACCTCTTCTGCCTGTTCTGGTCTCAAACTTACTTGGTGTGTGGAGATCTTAATTTTCTTGTAAGCTTCCTTTCCAGCCATGCACTTTTCTTTCTGTGTAGTTACCACCTAAGGCAATGGAGGATAACTGATATACCCCTAAGGACAAAAGCCACAGACATCTGCAGGATGGAGTGGGGACAACCTCCCGTCAGACACGCAAGCAGAACATGGCTCCCGTGCAATCACCTGGTGTCAAGCTCCCTTGTACACCTTAATCTGTGTGGGGGTGCTACCAGTTCCTACACAGCCATGGTGTAACCAGCCAGCACTGCAAATGAAAGACTGGGAAGATATCCACATCCTACCACCCTACAACATGTAGATAATGCTGGCTGTAGGTCAGCACTAGCCCAATCCATCCCAATTCCATTTGGCCATCCTCTTCTGCAGATTGCTTTCCACCCTTTGGCCACCACCGGTCTGGACTCCTCTGTATGCACTCATTCCACCATCTTTCAGTTACATAGCACCACTTTTCACCTCGTTCAAATAATGTGATTCAGGTTACTCTCTGAACACCAAATCATCATGCTGTTCAGGGGAAACAGCACTTGATATCTTTTTGAAACTGTACTCCTGCTTTCCTTGGTTCAAAGGGGGAAATCAAGCCATGAATCCGCCGGTGCTGCTTCAGCTTGAAAACAGGTCTTTACACAGACAACAAGCCTTTGAGTCCCCATCTGCTACTTTTTATTTTGCTCCAAAGCAATCCAGCATCAAAGACACTGAGCAATAATGACAGGCAACATAACTTGAATCTTTCATAACAATGATGCATAAAAGTGTCACGACACTGCCAAGGATCAGCTTGCTATTCAATTGTTTGGACAATAAAAGCATGGATCTTGGAGGGCTGCTTTCCAGGTTGAAAGATATCTTTCTCTTTGAGCCTTTCTTCTCCCCTACTCTGCTGTCAGAAACCCAAGTCCTCTTTCAGTCTTGCTGGAGAGCTAGAGTTCATTTTGGGAAATATCTTACCAATTTTCCAGCAATAAATGTTGGGATCAAAACAAAATGCAAAGCTTAAATCTTCGACCAGTCTGCTTCCCAAGCTGTAGTAGAGTGAATCCAGAGCTCCACTAGACCCTTCATCTTCTCAATATTTTCTTAAATTCAGTTAAGGCTAAACTAGATTAAAAATAATTAGAGGAGTCAGACATACTATCATATAATTTTCATTTCCTTAGTAAATGGAAAATTACACCCAGCACTTCTGTTTTAAGCACATTCATGGCCATTAATTGATGATACCAGATATCTGACATGAATTGTGAATGACATGCTTTGAATGAATAATATTCATGTAAAGACTAGTCAGTCTAAACAAGGTTGATAGTGCCATTCCCAAAGGATTAACACACTAGCACTGAATTAAGCATAATATACTCAATATATTGTTTTCAGAGCACTATATTAATGGAAAGAAGTCTGTGAACCAATAAAAACTCCCTTGAAATTTGCTTTGTTTTTAATTGTGATGCATGTTTTCTTTGAATGGATTGCTAAGGTATCTGAAAGCAGACTAGAAAGTGACTTAATATTCAGGCTTAATTTCCTTGGTTTTATATGAGAAACATTGGGGTTTGGTTTTTTTACAAGTAACTTGCCACCAGAAACCTAAACAATGTGCAGACTTCCAGTCTTAGTTAGGAAGATGCTATCCAGCACAAGTGTGGAAGAGTGAGAAGTAAACAGAACACAGGAAAAATTCCTAATATTTTTTGCAGTTCATTACATACATAATGTTGGATTAAAATGGTAAATTTTTAGTTTGTCTTTCTAACAATGTTTACTCATATTTGCTTGTCTCACTTCCCCAAAGCTCTTTAGCTTAGTCTACATTTTCACTCAAATTTTGCTGGAAGGTAAACATCTCAAAGACATTTTAAATTAATTAAAAATACTATATACATTATATTTATATATATATGAACTAAGAGAAGAAGAATCCTGTTAATATTTCTCACTGTCAGAATCACTGCTTTATATTCTCAGTCCATGATGGTANCCTGCTCAGTCTCGGCTCACAGGACAGCTCAGGTTTCAGCGATTTACACAGGAATAACTGCACATCTTCACATAGTTCGGTGCTGACACTTATTTGATAAGATTAACTAATGTTTATCACGTTCTTTGTTTCAGTTTAAAGCTGAAAGAGAGCAGGGTTAGGTGAGATGTTGGGAAGGAACTCTGCCCTCTGAGGGTGGGGAGGCCCTGGCACAGGGTGCCCAGAGGGGTTGTGGAAGCCCCTGGATCCCTGGCAGGGTTCAAGGCCAGGTTGGATGGGGCTTTGAGCAACCTGGGCTAATGAGAGACGTCGCTGCCCATGGCAGGGTGTTAGGACTAGATATTTTTGAGGTCCCTTCCAATCCAAATCAGTCTGTCACTCTGTGATTATACAACAGCTTTTGTAGAGCTCTGTACACCACCAGAAAAATAAAAACTGGAGTGTGATTCCCAGTCTGGTGAGCATTGATGCTACCCCGTGCAGTTCTGGGTGGAAGAAGATGTTTTGGAAGTGGAAGGGCTGTTTTCTAATTTTAGCATGAGCCCTGAGCTTCTGCCAGCATTGCATGGGGTGTCAGGAACCATGCTGCCAGCCCTGAACAAGCTTCCCATGCCTGGGCAGTGCTGGCAGCTGACTAAAACTTTTCCTATTTGTTCCTACCCAGATACGTGAGAGATGAGAAATGGTAACAATAATCACATGAAGTGGTGACTTGTTTGCAAAACATCACGAGTCAAGTTTTGCCAGAAACACTTTCATGCCACCCACCATCTATTCCTGCCAATTTTTGTTGCTCTACTGGACAGTTAAATTTTCAATTTGATTAATGACTTCATTCCAGTGCTGGGAGTATGTTTTATATTACTAGTTCCAGAAAAGAAAGGAGGTAATTAGACAAATACAGTGAAGTAGCTCAAAAAAAACCCCCTTATAATAGCTGTAAATGAAGCAAGAGAGTAACATGAATAAATATGACAGAATGAGGGGCCTCTAAAAATATCCCCTTCACATTGAAGGTTTCTTTTTATTCTGCATTTTTTTCTTTTCATTGGAACAAGGCAGCCAGGTCTTTGCTAAATGTACAAAGGAACATGAGGAGCATGTTAAATGTTAATCTGGTCTAAATTATGAAGCAGATCTGAAAAACAAAACTCCATGTTCACCTGCAGGTTACTGGTCATAAAGCACACGAAATCAGTTCAAACAACTTGCTTTAATTATGACTCACAAACATTATTCTTTGTGCCAAGTTGATAATTGAGATAGTTATTTTCCATGATGTGCAACAGCAGCTGTGGGCTATAACACAGATAAGTCATCTTTGCATTGCTCATTATTTTTCAGTAATTGACTAATTTTATCCTTCACACCTGTCTTATATTAAAAACCTGGTGGCATCACTGTAGCCTAAAAAAGTTGAGATATATATATCTATGCCCTCTGTCAACCCTATACCTCTCTCCTTAAGGACTTCAAAAAATCTTTCAAAAAGCCATCTTTTAACCTTTTGTCAAGATGAACTTAGCATAAGCCAACGATACCACCTTTAGATGGCTTATGCATATTAAAAATTGCACATGCACTTGAATTAGTCAGGAATTCTGTTTGACATGACCAGAATTTTTTATACATATTGTCAATTAAATGACACAATTTGAAATGCAGAGAAGCATTTGGAAGTGGTATGTATTGCCTTGATACATAGCTTGCATTTGTGTGCCCATTAAAGACACAGCTCTACAGCCTTAACAAGAAAGTATCCAGAGCAGATGGAAATATAAAGAGATTTATCCATCTTGCCTTGAAGTAGGAATATGAGATAAAAAACCCTCATTCTTTAGTCTTATGAGAAGTAACCTTTCTAGATATATTTTAAAAAAAACAATAGCTATTCCAAAATTGTTGCTGTCTTTGTTGTATCTGCCCATGTTTTGATGTGCTTATGCTAAAACAGATTTCAACTTTCTTTTAGAAGTACTTCTTTCTGTGTTGACATTAAGTGCAGAAATATCTGGGTATTTACCTGAACTGCCTGAAGCTATATTGGGTGATTGTAGACTTTGGGATTTCTTGGAAGAAACACTCAGTACTGGCATCTTCTAAGATCTGAATTTTATAACAAAATAACAGAATAACTGAGATTAGAAGAAACCTCTGAAAATCAACTAGTCCAATTCTTCTGTTTAAATAGGGAGAGCTAAAGCAAGTTGCCCAAGACTGTGTCCAGCTGCTTATCCCCAAGGATGGAGACTCAATAACCCTTCTATCCAACATCTTCCAGTATTTGGTCACCCTCACACTAAATACTTTTATGTTTACATAGAATGTCCCATGTTCCAGTTTGTGTGTTTTATATACTAGTTAAAACCCTACTGCAAGTCAAACTAGTTGGGTAAAACAGCAAATAGGAATTCTTGGAAAGACTCAGAAGACAGGCATAACCAAAGAGGACCATAAAGTTCATCATTACTTTATACAGTCTGGAGTCTATCTGGAATACAGAAAATTGGTTAGATAATATAACTTCAGAAAGTCTAGTATATATTTAATAATATAGTCTTAGTTTTCTCTAAAATTTTAACTGTATTCAGTCCTATTATATATAAATGTTATCAGGGACAATACTAAGGGAAAAAAAAAGACCAACAAAAATGCTTCCAGAAGTTTTTCTTCTTGGTTATCTCAGAATGTTGAACAAAAGATTAAAAAGACCATATGAAGCCAAGCTTTTGTTAGTTATATATCACCAAAGCAATGAGCAAAGCAACTTTTTTAATATGGCAGTTACTGTTACTCATATGATTAAACCCCACAATTACTGTTCATCAGTATTCAGTCTCCCCAGATAAGGATTTCAAGGTTGTCCATGTGTTGATAGAAGATAAAAGTTGAAGCTTGGCAAAAGCTGTGTGTAAGTAGAGTACTTCCCCTAATCCAACATCCTATTAGTTCCTCTGTAGCTGTTTTAGGTTACATCAAACATATCATGAGGTAATCCTGAAGGATCAAGTCTCTGCTTGGGAGCTCTCTCAGTTGAGGGGATCCCACATCCTTTCTCCAAGCTCAGAATGACTTTTTTCCTTCAAATTGTCTTTCACATCCTCTCTTAAACAGAAAAATCCTAAACCCTCAGTGCTCCCCATAGTAAGTTCTCTCCACTACTCACTTTCCTTACCTTCTTCACCTTATAAATTAAGCTGATTAGCATCCTGCAGCTCAATGTAAAGGAAACCAGACATGTCCAAGCTGTAATTATTTCTTTTTTTTCCTTTTTATTTTCTCACCTGTATTACTGAGAATGATCTCTGTTGCATGACTTCAAAAAGACAAAGTTCTAAATAGAAGAACTGACTTATTGTTTTCATTAGCAGTTGGTAAATTAACTGAAATCAGATAAATTGGTATAATTTTAATTTTTTTTTTACATATCAGTCCCTTCTGCAGGACATGTGTGACTCTCCACTAAAAAGATCAGTCAACAAATTTCAGTTCTGAAGAGAATGTGTCCTCACAAATCTTTTGTCTTCACATCCTCTGACTTCAAACTGGGGTTCCTTAGTGAGGGAAAGCAAGGGCTGAGGTACACACAGAGGGAATGTGAAATATGTTTTACTTACTTGTCATATTTCTGCCATTGGAACACTTTTGTGTGGAACCTTCATAATCTTGATGTCACTTCACCACTCTCCTGTCTGTTCTCACTACAGTTCACAGAAATAGTTGTCCACAGCTTTTTATAGGGTTTTTAATACATTAGCATCCAGTCAGCATTACTGTGGACAAGGTAGACAACAGTGGTTGTGAGGTGTGGCCACCACTCTTCCATTGCCTTGGAGACCTTACATGTGGCTATGAAAGTATGTTCTTATAAGCCAAGTAGCCACAGCAGCACCTAGACCTTTCCCTGGAGATAGTGCTGCTCCATTGCTTCTGATACTGAAAGACAGGATGAAGTGTTATAGGAGCACACACTCTCCCCAGTGTTGCCTTCAAATACAGCATTAAATCACTGCATGTTGCTACATGTGGCAGTCAGTGGTAACAGTGGGCTCAAAGAGATGAATTTCTAATAGTTCCACATATTTCTATAAGCAAACTGCTGGCTCTCCTGGAGTAGCAAACTTCACTGTCTTTGCTGATAAGCTTTGGAAAATTCTAGTCTGCAGCTCACCAGAAGTACCTTTGGATCAATGTTAGCAAAGGAGTTCAGAGGAGCAACACAAAATCTACAAAAGCTGCTCACTTAGTTCTTATATGTCCCTGGACAGGCTGGAGGAATGGGCTGGGAAGGATCACACTGAATTCAACAAGGACAAAGGCAAAGTCCCACAGCTGGACTGGACCAGGGCTGAGCCTGCCTGGCTGTGGAGAAATCTGCATGGTCCAGCAGCATAGAGGAGAGGGAACTGAGGATCCATGTATTAGATGGTTAGTAGGTCAAGAGAGGTCCTTCTCCCTCTCTGGTCTGANCCATGAGCCAGCAGTGTGCCAAGGCCAGTGGCATCTGGGGGTGTATTAGAAGGTTAGTAGGTCAAGAGAGGTCCTTCTCCCTCTCTAGTCTGACCTGGTGAGACCACATCTGAAATATTGTGTCCAGTTCTGGGCCCCTCAGTTCCAGAAGGACATAGAATGCCTTGGAAGATTCCAGCACAAGGCCACCAAGATGAT
>VXBZ01004377.1:0-38426 GCA_013399135.1 Heliornis fulica | reverse complement strand
ATATTCCTTCCTTCCTTCCTTCCTTCCTTCCTTCCTTCCTTCCTTCCTTCCTTCCTTCCCATGGAAAAGATAAGGGGTGATGAGAACAAGTTACTCCAACTGGACACAAAAGTAAAATTGTTCACAATGAGAACAATTAGTTACTGGAATAATCCCCCCAGAAAAGTGATAAATTCCCCAACACTGGACACTTCTAAGACTCAGTTGGACAGGTAGCTGGACCATCTCATCTAGACCATCAAGAAAGGTTGGAATAGATGCTCCTTGAGGTCCCTTCCAACCTGATATTCCATGATTGCATCCTTTAACTCCAGTTAGGAAAGCAGCACATTCAGGAGCAACATCCATGGAGGACCATGGGCCTCTTGTCTCAGGAACCAGTCCGGGTTTCTTGTGGGATCTTGCCCACATAAATTAGAGCAGGTGCCTTGCAACCACTTTCTTTTCCACACAGTGAAACAATTTGCCCAATATCAAACTTTATTCCTTCTTCATATCACTTTTCTTCAGTTCCTCTTCTATAGACTACTACCTTTGTTGACTGCTCTGAAGTAGCAGATTATCAACACAGATTGTAGTAATTAAATTTAAACAACACATACCTTTAAAACTTAGTATATCACTTAGGCTGTTTGTCTTCAGGAAAGCTCATGGCTGCATTTCCAGCATGCTAAAGTTCACTGAGATGCTGGTGTAAAATACTGCAGCAGTTATCAAACACAAGTATCTCCTGTTGCCTACTGGGGGGAACAAGTCATAATTCAAATTAACCTCACTGTGGAATGAAACTTTGTCATTATGTTATGTTATATAATTTCTGTAAATCAATCCTAGCAAGCCACTTGCTTAAATGAGGGGTGTTTTTGTGTGACAGGGTGAAGCTAGAATCCTCCCCATGATTAATTTTTTTTCAAATAACAGTGAAGTACAAAGTGGAAAACATATAATTTTGTAAAATGACAGCATTTGGGGGCCCTCAGAACAATCCATTATATTTAAGAACCAATAGAGATGGCTCTTTGACAATATATATCATGTAATTTAATTATAACAAGGAAGTTGGTTTTGCCTGACAGCCTTCTGGAGGGAAATGTGCTCAAGTGCCCACCAAGCCAGCTGTCACACTTTTTCCCCTTCTCCTGGACCAGAACAAGCACTATTGCAGTCCCTTCTAGAGCCAGCATCGTTGTGCATTTTCAGAATCTCAAAGCAATTTGTTTGCAGTTTACCAAGGACATTTACAGGTTTTCCAGTTCAAAAATATATCTGCAGGCTATTTTGATGCTGTAAAGGGCTGTGTTTCATCAGAAGCCGTTGCCTTAAAAGGTTTTCAATTGACTGCTTTAAATGTTTCAAAATTAATCAGGCATATTGCTTCTCTGTCATTTTGCTTTCCCAGCAATTGTGTTATACATATATTTTATTTTCAAAGTAAAGCTTTCAATTGTTTTTATGTTTCAAAGCCAATATTTTTCAAGATGTTATGGAAGATTAAAAAAAACCCAACCCACAACACAAAAGAAAATGTAATATTTTAGGGGAAGTTAGTAGTTATTGCAGTTGTTTGCTTCTTTCAGCCTCCTACTTCCCACCTTTTTAAAGAGCACAATTACAGAAAAGTGAATTGGGTCTGATTCGCCATCACTTCCCCCTAATTTTATGTTAAGTGTTGCTTTTAATGTCATTACAAAGGCATAAAACTAAAATAAGGCAGTAGTAATTCAATTCCAACACATATACCAGGTAGTAAAAATGTCTGTAGGGAAAGAGCTTTAAATATATTTAGATAAATAGATGCTCCAACCAACCAACACACAGAGGTTTATGACTACCCCTGATCCATGGAAGACTTCTCATCACTGTCACTGGGAGTTGTGAATGTGTGAGTGGAGGGTAGGCTGTGCCTCCCAGAGATCATAACATCTCCAGCATTTGGCTTTGCTGCTTTATCTTTCTCCATGTTCCCAGAGAAATCAGATTTGCAAAACAAGAGTGCATAACTAGTTTAGTCCTCAGGTTGCTCAGTAATTCCAAACAGCCAAATTCATTCCCGGTGCAGCTCCATCTGTTCCCAATGAAATTACATGTGGTGAATTTTGCCCAAAGTGCTTAAAAACTTGAGGAGCCATTAATTTTTGTAAATTTTGGAGGCGCTACCAAGATGAGAAAGAGAGGGGTTAGTGACATAATTTGAGAGGCAATGGATAAGAAAAGGATTTAATTAAGGGTAATGGGAAAGCATTAACGCAAAGGAGATTTGCCACTAGGTTGATTTAAAAACATATACATATTCTCAGTGCTCTGATCAATTTAACAGTTCAGTACTCATCAGAATAATGTTGGTGTCCCACTGTTTGAAGCAATTAAATGCATGTGTTTCAAATAGCAAAAACATAGGAACCAGAGACAGAAAATGACACAGGTCTGTTCCATCTCCAGGTGCTTCTAGTCTGAAATTTTTCCCAGCATGATGGCAATGCCTGGCAAAAACATCATAAGGTTGCCAATTAGTTGCATTATTAATTTGTCATCTCTGAAGATCATTTCTTTGGGTTAAAGTTTGGTTGCAACTGAGCTAAGAAAATGCATTTAAGTGCAAAATGTAATTTCAAGTTCCTTAAATGTAAATCCTTTTTCCATGCATTATCTGCTTTTCTACTGTCGACAAACTACAATTAAATATGTTAGTGAAATAGTGAAAAAAGCAATAAAATTTTCCAAAGAGCTGTGTGAATTGCAAGAGTACTCATCAGTATAAAAAACCACAGGCTCCTGTACCGTGTCATAGGATCAAAACTACATTAAAAACTACAAATGCCAATTAATAGCTTCTTATTTACATCCCATTCCACGAGTATTTAATACCATTGATTTCCCCATTTGGAAAGATCATTAAAGGACAAGCCAGACACACATGCTCTTCAGAGAAATTATTGAGTGGGGTGTTAAAAAGTGAACAGATTAAAAGGGCTACTTGCAGGAGACAGGCATGCAGAGTTAACCAAGTGTGTTCTGCACAATCCATCAGTTGTCACGTTGCAACTATCTGGTGCTAAAATCAATATAAATGCCATCAGATCCACAACATTGCTTCTCTGGGAACTCTAACCTCACTGTGCCATCATACAGGTATTTAAGCACTGGGCCAAATTGTATACAGAGTGTAATGTGGCCCTGAGCCTGTGAGCTCTGGCAAAGGATTTATTTTGCACTTTGGTTTGCTTTCAGCACCCCTTTGTTTAATGCATTCATCTCAGCAGCTGCCTTCCTGAGGTGTTTTGAGGTGCTTTTGTAACTAAGACTTTCCAACACACTTCATTCAAGCAAAATCACTGCTTTAATAATTTAAATTAATTTTAATACTGATAGAAAAACATTTAAGATTTATGTGGTTGAGATGTTTTTCCCTGATTATTTTTCACTGCAAAATTATTTTTCACACTTTCAAACCCAATTCTGGATCTGCACTTTGGACTTATTTTTCCATCCTCTCCTTGTTAAAAGTGTGATTCTCTGCAAACAGCTGAAACAGACACTCTCCATGTAAGAAAACTAATCCAGAAAGCATACATGGGCTGGACATCAATGCTAACTGATATCAGATTAAGCTGTAACACAGCATCTTTAGCTAGAGAAAAAAAATAATTGGTTTGAATATGTGCTCTTCACTGATTTGAGAAGGGCATTGTTTGCCAAGTGGACTATAGATAGCTGAAGATGTCAGTGTGACAAGAAAACACGAGGAGCCCAGATGAACTGTTTAGGTCTTCTTACAAAGACTGCTATGCATGGTGTGACCTTTTGAGCAGGACTCTCTGTGATGAGAAGAGACAGATATGAGCAAAAAGACCTCCTTATCTCAGATCTCATTACCTTAAGTCATGATTCAAATAAAAATAAATTGACATATTACACTGTATACGATGTTAATTAATGTTAACATTGAGCCTAACACAGGACCAGTACAGAATGCATAAACTTTCTCTGGTGCTGTTTCCAAAAGAAAGGTTAGGCAATTCCTGCTTCCCTTCTCTAATCCCATTCCTGACAAACTGAAATTCCCTGAAACTACTTAATCTCTTACCTCTCAGCACTTCCTCAGCTACTTGCTGCTGTTTCCCCTTAGCTTAGATGTTGTCTACAGACTCTGCTACAACAGTTCACTCTTCATTGCATGCTCAATAATATACCTTTATCATATTAAAAAGTCTTTTATAAACAAAATGAAACACAAAATTTGAAGCAAAGTACTCAAAATAAATAATAAAAATCAATCCTTGAATATCATCTTTCCTGCCTCTGTTCATGGGCTGTCCTTCAAATTTCTGATACGTGGAGGAATTTGTATCTCTTCATCTCAAGATAAATTTTGACAATCCAAATCTAAAGTGCTTGATACTCATCCACCATTATCCTGTCTCCTAGACAATACATTCTGGTTTTTAGGGTCATGTGTAAGAGTCATTATATTCTCTTCTAGGCTGAAGGCTTTTCAAGACTTGCCCAAGTGTAGTAAGAGCTCCTACAGTCCACCACTGTCATAACACCGTCCCTTCTCAGTTTGTTGCTGTTACACTTTCCACTGTTCCTGCTCACTGCTTTTCAATGTGAACAAGTTTGAAACCTAGAGATAACTAGGCATGTCAATCCATGGACAGTGGTTTGTTTTAATTACTGTATATGGCATTGGTGTTCATTGGTGCCAAGAATAATTAGGATCAGGGTACCACACAGGCATCTGTTTACTTCTCCACCATGATGCCCAAGGGGAATGGAAAACATGAAGACAGGTATTGTTCCCTTCTGCTGGGATCAATATGCTAAGCTGAATCTTAGGAGGATAGAAATTGTCCAGGAAGCCATACTGATGAGTTTAAAGTTATTTCCTTCCCCTGACACTGCTGCATGTGAGTAGATAGCTCCTATCCTGTAAGCTCATCTTGGAGGTGCTCTTATCTGGTGTGGTTTGTTCCACTGTGTAAATCAAAGCTGCCACCCAAATGATATCTACAATCCTCTTCCAGTGTACTGTGCTCTCAGGTACCACCAAACCCTCTGCCTGCAGGGATCCTGTGCAGGGATCCCAGTTCCCCACCACTGTTCCACTCCCCACCACACCTGCGATGGGTCTCCAGTCCCTACTCCCTCCCCTGTACCCCAGACTCTCCTCACAGGAGCCTCAGGCCACATCCTTCCAGGTTGTCATGTCCTTCCAGGTTGTCTTGTCCTTGGCCCAAATCAGACAGTACTGAAAAACTTGCTACCATATCCAATAAAGCTCAAAAATAACATCATTACACGTGGACATTTCAGAGTGTGTGTTCTGCCCTGGCAGGTCAACTCATTTTATGAGTCACCTGCCACAATTTTATTTTATCTCACTGAAGCCAGAAGCAACAGAAATGGCAAGAACCTGCTTCAAATGTCAACCTCATTAGGCTTTTAAATAAATTACCTAAAATCAAAGTTGTGTATTTTTAGCAGAAAGCTTATAAATTTTATATTTTTTGCAAATTGTGCACCAGTATGCACTCACAACAGTGAAATAAAGATGAGGACAATTTTTATTTCCTATTATTAGGACTTGCATTTGGATTGTCTTATTCTCTATTCTCTTTCATGGGTAGATTAGGTATGACCCTAGATGAAAAAGAAAGAAAAAAGTCACCCAGTCAAACTTCCTGCACTTTTAACTGTGTTTGAAGTACATTGTGTTACATTGCTGTCATCTTTCTCACCGGCAAACTAGCTACATGCTGTCAAAAGGAACAGGGGACCCCAACCCCCCACCCCACTGCCCTGAAGTTTCTTCATAGAATCATAGAATCATAGAATAGCTAGAGTTGGAAGGGACTCCCAGAGGTCATCTAGTCCAACCCCCCTGCAAGAAGCAGGGACACCCCCAACTAGATCAGGTTGCTCAGGGCCTCATCCAACCTGGCCTTGAACGTCTCCAGGGATCCAGGGGCATCCACCACCTCCCTGGGCAACCNGACCCTCTCCAACTGGTCCATGTCCTTCTCATGTTGGGGGTTCCAGCACTGGACACAGTACTCCAGGTGAGGTCTCCAGAGGGCAGAGTAGAGGGGGAGAATCCCCTCCCTCGCCCTGCTGGCCACGCTCCTCTTGATGCAGCCCAGGATGCGGTTGGCTGCTGGGCCACAAGAGCACAGTGTCGGCCATGTTGAGTCTCTCATCCACCAGCACTCCCCAGTCCTTCTCCTCAGGGCTGCTCTGGTACACTGTTGTGGTTTTGTGTGGTGGGGTTCTGGAGTAGATGGGGGCTGCAGGGGTGGCTTCTGCAAGAAGCAGCTGGAAGTTTTCCCCATCCCTGACAGAGTAAATACCAGCTGGGCTCAAGGCTGGACCTGCTGCTGACCAAGACCAAGCCCATCAGCAACAGTCACACATATCTGGAAATCACTTTTAAGAGGAAAAAGTGCAAGTAGCTGCTTTTTGCCACCAGAGAAGGGAATGAGAAGATGTGAGAAACGCTGCAGACACCAAGGTCAGTGAAGAAGGGCAGAAGGAGGTGCTGAGAATGAGATTCCCTGCAGCCCGTGGGGAATACCATGGTGGATCTGGTGTCCCCCCTCAGCTCATGGAAAATGTTGGGGAGCAGTGATCCCACCTGCAGCCTGTGGAGAGACCCCACACTGAAGCAGGTGGAAGCATATGGAAGATGCTGTGACCCACATTGGAGCAAGCCCCAGAGACAGAGACAGATGGAGAGGCCCACGCTGGAGCAGGTTTGATGGGGGGGCTTGTGACTCCTTGGGGGACCAGGATGGGGCAGCAGTCTGGGACTGAGAGACTGAGACATTCTATAATTCTATGACTGCACCCAATAGAAATGACCTATGCTGGGGCAACTGGTGGAGAGCTGAAGCCCCATGGGAAAGGATTCATGTTGGAGAAGGTCATAGAGGATGGTCTCCCATGGGTGGGACCCTACGCTGGCTCAGGGCAAGGGTGTGAGGAATCCCACCAGCACCTCTCACCCCCACATGAAGCAATAATTTGTGAGGAATTGACAAAAAACCCCCAACAACATTCATAAGAATTCATGAATAAGGTTCAGTCTGCAGAGAAGTGGGGGGGGGGGGATGGTGTTTTAGGAGCTGTTTGTGCTTCTCATTATCTGACTCTGGTCTCTGTGTGTGTGTAGTGTAATAAATTAGAGTGTTTTATTTCCTTTCTTCTGTGTTGAGTCTGGTTTGCCCATGACACTGATTGCAGAATGATCTCTCCCTGTCCTTATCTCACTCCAAAGCCTCTCAACATGTATTTTCTCCCTTGTCCAGCTGAGAGTGGAGTGATAGAGTGGGTTTGGTAGGAGTCTGGCCTCCAGCCAGGGTGAAACCACCACATACACACAACGTAACCTCAATTAAAACAAAGAGTCTGAGGTCCAATCTAGATGAAAATGTTGGCTCCAGGTTGAGTCTCTTTCTTAGGGACTCAATAAGTAAAAGAGGGAGCAAATCACTATAAATTCCAAGATGATGTTGAAAACCAGTTAGAAAATCAGGGTTTTGTGAATGGAACTTGTAGTTCCTGAAGCTCAGTCATGCTGTCAGATGTTTAACTTCCTAGTGTGAGAGGAAGTCATTTAGCTGGGAGGGAATTAACACAGAAATGGTTTCATAATTGAAGTTTCAGATTGTTTCTGTTATCATCAAATTATAATCATGCATTGAACTGACAGAGGGAAATAAGTTCAGAACACGAGGAAGCATGAGCAGGATGATTAACATGTTTCCCTAAGGTATAGATTCAGCAAGAGAAATGCAGTGGGGTTTAAAGATTAGAGATAGAATTGTTGGGGCATGAAAAGAGAAAAAAAAAACAAACAACAAACCAGATTTGAAGTATGAAACTGGTTTAAGCCAAATCCATTAGACATCTTTATACTTACATAAATGGTTTCACATTTTCTGAATGTACTTTTCTAAGTATTGTTTCTGAGGCCCTAATTGAAGCCCACAGATGCTCCTTAATTCAGTCAGTTTATAACATTATGCTGCTCCCAGACTAAGTCAGCATCCTGTGTTGTTTGGTTTTTTTTTGTGATGGATGACAGAACCTGAAATATTGCAGTCAAGAATCGAGGAGTGGAAAGCAGCAGAGGTCTGTGTATGTGCTCTTCTGATCACCCGCTGTATCGCTATCGCTTGCTGCCCTCTGCTAATGCACTTTACAAGCAGTGTAGGTGGAATAATAAAGTGGTAATTTCTCTTCAATTTCCATATGTTCCAGAAAACAAGCTGAACACTCTGCCAGTAGTACCGTGGTGGGAGGAACTGGCCGTATGGGATCAATAATGCAGAGATTAAGACACAGTATCGCTGCAAAATCCCCGTTCTCAGGATGAACACTGCCCTTGGAAACCTTCTGGAGGGCTCCTGAGCAGCAGTTGGTGACCATCTCCATGTGTGGGGTGAGCATACAGTCTGGGAGGGGTATCCATTAGCAGCAGTGTCTGTAGTTACTCTTGGTTTGGATAGGTGGATGTCAGCTCTTGGGGCTTTCCCCTCGGTAAGTGCTGTGGAACCAAGTGCTCCTGCACGCCTCGACCGCTGCCTCAGCGGTGCTCCCAGTGCTCCCAGTTTGTGAGAGACCTCCACAGGGGACTGTCACAGCACCTGAACGTGTGGATAGTGTTGTGAGCAGATGTGCATTTCCAAATGTTAAGAGCATTTAGAATTATTGCCTACTTCCACTGATCATTAGCTTAAACAGCAGTTTTACTTGGTTTTATTAAGCAAAATAAACCTTGTTTTGGTGACATAAATTTTTTTGTGTGCTCAGCTCTTCCATCTTTTTTTTTTTTAAATATTTCTCTAAAGGGGAAGAATGAAGGAATAAGGAGAAGTAGTAAAGAAGGAGTAAAACGTGTCTTCCCCCACTATTTAACACTGATTATTTTTCTTCTTTTAAAATTTCAAAACAAATTTCAAAATGACATTTCTTCAATAAAATAGCCATCAAAACCCTGATCTCATTTATGTTTTTAACTATTTGCAGTAACAGAAAGATTCTCCTAACCATGGGCTTTATGGAAAGATGTCCATCTCCAGGCAACAAGGCAGAAAGGATGCACCTCAGATTGATGGAATGAGCAAAGCTGTGTCTGTAGGTGGTGCAGTGAAGGTACCTCTCAAACTTTCACTCTGCAGAAAGCCCTTAAAAATATATATGTATATGGAGAAAAGTTTCAAACAGAAAAAAGAAGAGACAACACTTTGTGTATCTGTGTCAACAGAAATTAGAAGTACATGGTGAGGAATTTGTGGCATCCCTGTAACTTGCTGGTGCAGTCCTGGCATGCTTCACTCCAGCTCCAGGGCCATGAGGTTGAGGTGCTCACCTGGTATGGGATGAAGGCTTCTCCCAGCTGGTACAGGCTGGTGGCTGCATAAACCCTTGGTGTGTCACCCAATGAATCATTTCATCTGGTGCCTAGCTGTTTAATTACATTAATTACCCATGTTACTCTAAGTCTACTGGTTGTACTTTTTCTCCCAGTGAGGAAGATTTCTTGCTGAATGGTGAATGTCACGAGCTGTGTTGTGTCCTAACATTTTGTGTGTGGCATTAACACTAAAGATGCTCCCTTTTTTTTCCCCTTTTGATGCTATGCTGATGCATTACCTCTTCACCCTTTCTGTTTGTAGATGCCCAAACTTGTATCGACTCCTAATTCCATCAGGTATTGATTTGGGGTTATTTTTACCATTTTAAATGAATCAGAGGAAAGCTTTGGGTTTGAGCAACACCAGGTTGTACACTGTTTGCATGTCATCAGGATAGGTATGGGCAGAAACCACAGCTGCTGCTTTATTATTACACAAAACTTCCAGTTTGACCTGGAGTCCCCACATCTACTTAGAGACAGCTTACAGAAACTTTCCAGAAGTTTCAGAAGGTTTTTGCTGAAAAAAATAGTTCTCACACGCTGTTTCCCAATTCCTCTTCTCCTCCAGGTCTGCTGCTGAAGAGGAGCAATGTGCCTATGGCTACTTGTCCATCTGACTACAAGGGAGAGATTATGGATGTGCCCTTAAAGTTCCAGTTAAATTTAGCTATATACGAGATTTTTGCCATTTTTCACTAGAAAAGAACTTCAAAATTGTGCAGGCAAATAAAAAATAAGACTGTTCAAATGTGTTTACAAAAATCTCAATACTGTCAGTGTAATGTAAGGGCTTTATGTTCTTTATGTACTTTAGTCTGAAACATTCACTGTCACTATTGCAGTTTGCAATTACAGTGAAGTGAGGCAGAAAATAGAAGTTCAAGAACGTATTAGAGTAATGAAGTTTGAACTATTATTTGAAAGGTTGTTGATATTTTAATAAATATTTAATCTTCCCAGCTGCATAGATTCCTAATTGATCTTTAACTATTATTGTTCCTGGACATTTCTCATCAACTTCTAATTGCTGTTTTAAGGCAATGGGAAATAGAGGGGATAATGTGCAGTGAGGTGGGAGATTGTTACACTCCACCATTCAAACGTGCTTAATAAAGTATTTCTAACAGCTGGAAAAGAAAAACTGAAGTTCATATCAGCTGCTGTAACCATCTTCACAGAGCTCCATGGTCATATGCCAATAAAACCATCACTCAGAGTTTAGAGTTTATATCCAGGTTAGATTAATGTAGATTGTTAAAAGCTTTTCACATTAGTTGAGTGAAAACACTTCATATTACTGAAATAAAGCTTTCTGGCTGGATACCAAGAAATGTCTTCCAGGATTCATGGGAACTCATGGGATGAACCCTGAAGAAGAGAAGACTGAGAGGGGATCTCATCCATGTTTATCAATATCTGAAGTGTGGGAGACAAATCGAACTGGCCAACCTCTTCTCAGTGGCCTGTGGGGACAGGACAAGGGGCAGTAGCCACAAGTTGGACCACAGGAGGTTCTGCACCGAAGTGAGAAAGAACTTCTCACAGTGAGGGTGATGGAGCACTGGGACAGGCTGCCCAGGGGAGTTGTGGAGACTCCTTCTGGCTGGTCCTGTGTGGAACCAGGAGCTAGATTTAATGATCTCTGGAGGTCCCATCCAACTCTAGTGATTCTTGGATCCTATGGCCCATGCATGGTTACAGCATTTGCCTTTGCAGATGACCATTAGGTATGAAGGATCTCTGCTTTCCTGGAGGTGTCTGGACATCTGCCTGCTGCTGGGAAGCAGTGAATGCATCCCTTTTATTTATTGCTATACTTGAGCATGGGGTTTTCTTCACCTTTTAATCTGCCTTTATCTGAACCCTTGAGTTTTCTCGCTTGTACAATTCCCATGTGGAAGGAGTGAGGGACTGGCTTGGGTCTGAGCTGCTGGGGTGGGTCAAGACTCCAGAGTTCACATGACAAGGAGTGGAACAGCATGTTGGGGCAGACTGAGCAATTTATTTCCTGGTAAGGTTGACACAGAAGGATTATTTTCAGACAAATTCATATGTTAAGGAGTTAATGGGTCTTAAGAGATTGTAGGGTTTGCTTTTTAAATTGTTGGTTTCATTACTGTTATTCTCATTGCTGTTATTGTTTTTTTTTTTTTTCTTGTTATTATTATTTAGTCAGGTCAGACCTAAGGACTTATAACTTCAATAATACTGAGAATGCAGCAGCTTGTTCAAGGCCTGGCTTCTGCTTATCTAAATATCCTTGCCATGGCCAAGAAGTGACAGATAAATTTAGGCTTCTCCAGCATACCTGAATTTTAAAAATTGTGCATAAGAAAACAAGAATTTTACACTCTCTTTTGACTTTATTTGTAGTAAATAAGATTTCATGGATTTTTATATATATATGTGTGTGTGTGTGTGTGTGTGTATTATGGAATTAAAGACTATGTTGGGTGACTTTTCAGTGGTAATGCAGATGTATATAGTGAGTTTTGATCTCATGTTTCCAGTTATGACTAGAGAATTTATTGATTAGTATATTGTGTGCTCCTGGTCTATATAAAACATGAATTATATAATTAGTTTTAGTAATTTTCCTTAATAAAGAATAGAATAGTCTTATCACGTTTATACCTCAGCATTGCTTCACGATGGTTTTTGCTAGAGAATGACACTTATTACCACTGTGGTGACAGGTAGGTATTGGAATATGTTTGAGGATTTCAACCATAATTAATACTTTGCTAATATATTCTAGGCTTCCTACACTGATAGAGATGCTAGCTAGGGAAATAAGAACTGATTGAAATGCTTTGAGAAACATACATTCATTCTCAGTTCTACAGTCATGCAACAGAAATTTCAAATTCACTCCTTGAGAGGAACCTGTGAAATTAAGTATTGTTTTCTGAACACAGGTTGGGCAACTGGCCATCATACAACCCCATCAGGAGCAAACACCTTACATCAGCTTGCATTTTCATTTTTGTTGAAGGATGAGATCTGCCATTTAATTTCTTTTGAAATACTTATCAGTGTCTGAGAAGAAACGTGCCCTTACATGTGATCCTTTGACTTTGTTCAGTATTTGTCGGTATTGTAGTTGCATGTGAATTACTACTGGCTGATGAGCATAGCTCAGTGTTGGCTGTGCAATTTGCACACACAAATGTATGTGGGTTTCAATAAAAGATTCCTATTCAAAATTAATGAAGGTTGTCTGGAATGAGAGGAGCTACAACTTTTTAAAGAGAAAAATTTCTTTGTAACAACATGATCAAGAGGAGAGGATCTTCAAGAAGTAATATGTAGAGGATCTTGAAGAAGTAATATGTAATATTACTAAAGTAATATGATCTTCAAGAAAGAATTTTAGTGCACACATATAAGTGACAGAGACAGAGACCACATTCATTGATTTGAGGTACCATATGACCTTGGAATGTCTGTGGATCACAAAGGCCTTAAAGACTTAGGCCTTAAAGGCCTTAAAGACTTAGGTCTTAAATTTAATCCTACTACTACACATGGAACACTCAACTTTGATTTTTACACTGAGTCTCTGAGAGTTCATTGCAGTGTTCACAGAGACATGAGTTTGACACTGGTGGCTCCAGTCTCGAAGAAGCTGAGCTCAGAGTGACATAAGTCAACGGGGATCGGCAGCCGCACCCACAGATCCATGAGGTTATGGATGAATCCACTTTGCTTGAGAATTGCTTATTAAATATGGGCAGCATCTATAGCTTAATTTATTGCATTATTATAGTTGTGATGAGGGTGGTGGATACAGAGCAGGCTAATGATAAAAATGTGCTGAATAACTGGCTAATTGAAGTCACTGCACTTTTTGATGTTTTCCTTAATTGGTCCTCAGGGAAAAGGGAATGATGGTGAATTACCATGCTGATTAGAAATACAGTAGCTGCCACAGTCCACATGTTATTTTGGAGAAAAACCTAGTGGCAGCTGGAGAGTCATCAGAGGATGGGAGCAATGTTCCCATCACATGACAACTTTTAATAACTGATTTGTTAGGGAATACTCTTTTTGCCACCACTTCCCCCTCACCCCCTTCAAAAGGTTATAGTGAACTCCCTCCTCAGTCATAATTCCCCGTCTCTTACAACTGATTTGGGCAGGCAGTGTGAGAGGCAACTGGAAGGATCTAGGTGGAGATGTGCAATATGGGAGCAGGAAGCACAAAAATCTATCCACAGATGATAACTTTAAATATTTTCCCAATAAAAGGCAAAACCAAATCCTAGTTATGGAAGTAGTGCAATTCTTTATTCATTTCCAAGTGCTGGAACAGTATCACACACCAGTAACCCAAGCTGCAGAGAAACCTTACCATGTGAGTAAGAATTAGGATGCTGGAGATGAAACCCAGCACACCAGCACGTCCCTGTGTTTTGCTTTCAGTGCTGCTATTCTGTGAGACACCACTTAATCAGGAATCTGGAAGCCATGCTGCATCTTGTGGCAGGATGCAAAGAAAAGCTCCCTGGAACTGTAACAGGGATCCAGCAAGTGGAAGAAGTGAGTGAGGTGGATTTTCCTGGTCAGACCAGCCCTGGAGTTGTGTGTGTGTGTGCATGTAATGAGAATACATCGAGGAGAATGATTTAAAGTGCCAATTGAGTGTGGTAAAGTGCTGTGTGCATTATAGTAAGTGGAGGAGGAATCATGAGATGCATCTTGTTTGGAATATTTAGAAAGTTGTAAGCTGAAGGAAAATTAACTCGACACTAAAATCAGTACACTAATTAGGTCTGAGATTTAGCCTGGGATTTCACCTACTCATGACATGCAACTTCTTTTTATGATGTGCAACTCAAAAAAATGTGCAAACAGGAGAGCTTGGCTCATTCTTGCCACTTTTCAGAGGAATAATCATTCTGAGAATAAGCCTGTGTTGAAACTGGTGAAAATAAACTGGCAAGGATCTCAATTTAATCTTTTTGTCTACACACGTGGATACACCTTCATGTAGATATTTTATCTTAATGAAGCTTTACCAAAGAAGTTAAAATATCCTGGAGAAAACATACATTAAACTGTAAGTTTCTCATTTTTAACTGAACTATATTTATTGTATTTGTTATTTATACAAATGAATATCCATAGTGCTTTTATGAACCAAATAGAGCCAGTTTAGGCTGCTGAAGTAGCTCCAGCATGTAATACTTCATTCAAAGATCTCGAGAAAGAATTTACTATTGCATATATGTCATCTAATTATCTTGTCTCTGCAACTTAATATGGGAGTGTATAACTTACCTGAGTTCAGTGTAAATGCATTTTTATGGCTCCCACTGCATTGAAACGATGGGACTTGGGAGCAGCTCACTCCTGGGAAGAGACAGGGACATACTGCTGGTCCCTCTGACCCTGCACAGGAGTGATCCCAGGTGCTTCAGGGGAGTCCCCTGTGTGGACATCTCCCCACAGCCTGGACATCACCAGCATCTATTTAGACACCTAGAAAGATGTCTTTCTGACCTGGAAAATGTCTTGAGATTCACCTCTGGTGGCTGTGATAGGGGGTGGGAGAGCAATACGACAAATACCAGGTCATGTATCACGTAACCATGAAGAACAGAGCCCCAGGGCACATTTTGTGACTTCACCCTTAGCTGCAATACTTGTAATACAGGCAAGAGCTTTCTGAACAGCTCCACTTTGCTTGTACATTTAAATTCTTGTCAATAAATGGTTCTCCCCTGAGCTTCCCTTGCACTCCTATGAAGTTTAGCATTTCCACCATGGCTTAACTGTATCCTGTGTAAAACACAATCTCCTTTGATCTCCTTTATGCCCCCAAGATTCTGCATTAAAAGAGAATTGCTGATCCACACTCACTCCTTCCCTGCCTCTTAGATTTTTATAAACCTCTGCCATGTCTCAAGAGTGAAATCTCCACAAAATGAAGTTTTACCATGTTTTTTTTTTTTTGTGTGTGTTGGGTTTTCTTTTGTGGTAGAATCATAGACTCACAGAATCATTCAGGTTGGAAGGACCACCAAGACCNGGAAAAGACCTCCAAGATCCCCTAGTCCAACCATCCATTGGTCACTAAACCATGTCTCTAAGTACCTCATCCAACCTCTCCTGAAACACCCCAAGGGACAGTGACTCCAGCACCTCCCTGGGCAGCCTGTTCCAGTGCCTGAAGACTCTTTCTGAGAAGAAATTTCTCCTTTTTTCTAACCTGAACTTCCCCTGGCAAAACTCACAGCCATGGCTAAAACACTGGAGACCAAACTGAAAAATCCAGCACTCCTCAATAAAGCTACTTGCCATTCTTCTGCAGACCAGGCAGGAAGAGAACTTAAAACATGTCTTCCTCATGAGTTAAATGTGCATTATGAAAGAAGTATTTCTTGTGGACTGCCCCACAAAGTGTTAATTTAGGGCTTGCTGAAAGCTGCTTTGAATTTGCTTCAGTTAAATTATAGCTTTAGGGATTGATGTTAAGGAGTCCCAGAGTTTTTGATCAGCTGCTAATGAAAGGATGGTGGAGTTCAGTTATTGGATCATCAGCTGCTTTTAGTGGGCAAGCAATCTTCATCTTTCTCTCCAATATTGGAGAAAAGGTCTCTAGAGTGCATAGGAAGTTAATGTTTGTGGGTGGTTTTTTTATTACTGTATTTAAGAAAAATTAGAGTGGATTTTATTTGATGTAATATTGAACTAATTGAAAAAGCTTATTGTCTTAGATGAAAAATAGTAAAAGAGCCTTAATTGAGTGGGTGGTTGCTCAGAACTACACTGTCTAACGTGAGCAACTAGAGTTAGAATTCAGCCACAGTGGTGCTAGATTTGCCATTTAACATAAGACCTTTAGGAATCCTGACAGTTTGCTCCAGGAGATAAAATAAGAGGTGCCACTTTAAGAGATAAAGTTTTCTACTATTATCATCACAACATTTATGCAGCTATGACTACAAGTGACAGGATAACTCCTTACTGAAATAAACGGCGTGGTCACCAACCTTCCACGAGCAGATAAAAGCTTCATGTCAAGAGATTTCAATGACCAAGCAGAAGGTAACCTGGCAACCTGCAATAAATAAAGGGCCCCCATGGAATAGGTCAGGCAAACATCAATGAACTTTGTGCTCCTCCAAAAGTTCCTTCAGCATAATTTAATGGAATAAAAAGATACTGCCTTCCAGATGTTGAACCAGCACAAAACATACTGATCTAAATGCTTGATGCCTATTGATTATTGTATCAGGTATAGGCATTTGTCTGTTGGTGGAAGTAATGGAGCCATCTATAAAAGCAGTTTTCTATTACATTATCTTACATTACCATTAATTCTCAGGCCCTATTGTTGTGATAATTGCCCAGCAGTATTTCACAGTGAGTGCCCTGCAAGGAAGACAGCAGATGGTGAGAAGAGGAAAGGTGTTCTAGAAAATTACAGCCTAGCTGTGTGAGTAGCAATGCTTGGAGGTAGAAGGAAAACACATTTCTTTGGGAATCACAGCGATGTTGCAAGAGGGAGAGCGTAAACAAAGCTGCTTTAGTCATTAATACTATTAATAATCAAAATAATTGTGAGTTTATTTGAAACTGAGTAGACATTATAGCAAAAGGTGAATTCTGAACACAAAAGATCATTAAACACTGTTTGTTTCTGAGTCATCTGACCCTGCTTCTGGAGCCATCATCCCATGCAAGCAGAGCTACATTCAGAGGTGCAGCAGGGAGTGGAATCATTCACAAAGTGCAGAGTTGGGGTGGATTTGAAACACACACATGGCATCAAGAGTGAGGCAATTCCTCCTTAGGAATTAGAGACTAGAGTGAACTTGTCATGTTGAAATATTTGAAGGCAGTGAATTACGAGGAAGCAGGGTTCTAGATAGATCCCCCCTCCAGTTTTGCAATGACATATTCAGAGCAGTGGATTGCATAAAGTTCAGCAATAAAAACTTTGACTGAAATGATAGAAGCTGTTGCAATAGCTGGTAGATGCTGCACATGCCTCAGATATCAAAGGACAAGGTCCAGTAAGCTGAGAATAGAAAAGATGCATCCCAGAAGCACAATTTAAGTTGGCATCATGTCTCATCGCTTCAGTGACCTTTTACTAAGAAAAATGTACCCATGAGCAGGACCTTCTGCATAATGAAGTCTCATTTCTCCAGTAGAAAAACCAGATAAAAAAAAAAAATTAAAAATAATTGTTGTCTACCCCCCACTGCTTCAGGATAAGAAAGACCCAGGTGTTCAGTTTCCAGAATGGATGCAGCAAGGTCAACACCGAGAGCAAATTATTTCATGATTAAATCATAATTATTCTTTTTAGTGGTCTGTAAAGAATAATTCCATTTCTCTTTTTCCTCAGCAATTTTACATTCTTTATTAAATGTTGCAAATTGGAGTTTGCCTTGTTGTTCTATGACCATTGGCAAATGTTCTCCCTTTCTCAGGCTCGCTCATGCAGGGTCAATTTTCTGCCTATATTACAATTCCCACACTCCCATAGGGAACAAAGAATGGTTTGTCAGAAGCCTGCAAAAGGAGACAAATGGATCTGTGCTCTAGTCTAATAACCTTCCTGAAGAAGACAGATGTGTGAATTGCAAAAGTTTCACCTGCAAAATCCCTACTGATATACTAATTAAGAACTAGATCTTTTTGACCACTGCAAAAAAAAAAAAAAAAAAAAAAGAAGAAGAAGGAAAAAAAAAGAAAAAAAAATGGTTCATGGAGAAAGACTGGGGAAAAAAATTGATGAGAAGTGGCTCTTTATTGACCCAGAATCCTTTGCTGAGGTAGGATTACACACAACCACAGAGAATTTTAGACCAGATTTAATATCTGGTGGATATCTGTAAGTCCTTGTAAGCTCTGTATGTATCATAGAATCATAGGTCATATTAGTGTAAGGATTGGGTTTTTATAAAAATCAAAATGCCTCTACTGTATACCAGAAGTTTCCATGATATTTCTCCCAGATCCTGAGTTTTAATCTCAGATAATTCTGAGCCAGTCCTAAATAACTCGTTAATGTCCTTAATGTTTTTGAAAATTACTTCTTTACTAGCAATTTCTTCTTGAAAATGCAAGATGTGGCATGTGAATATCTCAGTCTTGTTAAATGATTAACTCATTAATCTTTATCTTGAGCAACACTACTTTCTGATTTTCAAAGACTTAATGGTATCTAATTTATTTAGTTAGTTATTTTTAATTCTAAGTACTCTCCTTTTCCTTGTCTGTAAAATGTTTGGGATATTGATGCATTTCAAAGGCTTACAGAGAGAATAGTTTCAAGATTATGAGATATTGAAATCCTACAGAAATGCTGATCTTACCATGACCTAGAATACCTGAAACAATTAAGCAAATGGTTTCCCATAATAATTCTGTATTTGTTTTAATAGCTCAGTTGTGGCTTGAGTCTTCCACAGTGAGAAAAGAAACAGACATGAGCATTTCTCCTGAAGAGCAATAATAATTACATAATCACAGAGTGTTTGGGTCTTAAGGGACCTCAAAAGATCATCTGGTCCAACCCCCCTGCCTGAGCAGGATCATCTAGAGTGGATCACACAGGAACGTGTCCAGTTTGGTCTGGAATGTCTCCAGAGAAGGAGACTCCACAACCACTCTGGGCAGCCTGTTCCAGTGATCTGTCACCCTCATAGGCAAATAGTTTTTCCTAATTCACATGGAACCTCCTCTGCTTCAGCTTGGACCCATTGCCCCTTGTCCTATCACTTGTCATCCCTGAGAAGAGCCTGGCTCCATCCTCCTGACACTCACCCTGCACATATTTATAGACATTAATGAGGTCACCCCTCAGTCTACTCTTCTCCAAGCTGAAGAGACCCAGTTCTTTCAAGAGAAGGACCTCTCTTGACCTACCAGCCACCTCCCTCATAATACACCCCAGGATGCCATTGGCCTTCCTGGCCACGAGGACATATTGCTGGCTCACAGTCATCCTGCTGTCCCCCAGGCCCCCCTCTCCTACAGAGCTCTCCAATAAAGTAGCTTTTTGGAAATTCTGGTATCGAGAGACTACCTCAGCTGAATAAATATCCAAGGAACTTGAACAAGACAGTGTTCACTCTTGCTCTGAGCAGGCAAAGTGCTGTTGATAGTCACAGTAGTAAATGCATGTAGTACACCAACTCCCAGGTTTCCACCACATTGAGACTTCTACTTGTCTGTGTAAACACAGTGTACCATTCACCCCGGACACTTACCATAACATCTGAAATACATCACCTCTGAATGTAGCACTTTCCCCTAACTGTATACAAATGCTCTTCATTTTTGTTGTTGTTCCTCTTCTATGGCACAAGGCCTCATTCAGGATGCACCAGTGAGGTAGCAAGGCTTGACATTACAGGCCTTGTGCAGCCCCAGTTTTGCTCAAGCAAAGTTGCGTGTCGGTGTAGCGGCAGAGCAAGTTCTACGGCTGGGGAGGAGGAAAGGTGCAGGAGTCCACAAGCAAGTCACTACCACCCCTTGCACATTAGCAACAACAGCAGAAAAGGCTGAGGCAGTGAGAGACACACTGTTTGTGTTGGAACAGTTAATTCCCTGCCCACCCCGGCTCACGGGAAAAGGGCAGTTGGCTCTTCCCCACTCCACCGACAGTCTGCCTCAGATGTCAGCAGTTATCTGACGTGATTAAGTCGTGAGCTGGCATACCTGATCTCAGAGGGACTCTTACCCTCAGTTAAGACAACAAGCACAAGAAGTGATAGTACAGGAGGGCATCAAAGGCATCAAATCAACACGTGCTGGTGGCACCAGCGTGGCGCGGCGGCCGGCTCGAACCAACAGAGCAACAGGAACTCACACAGTGCTAAAAGGGGCATGTTCCTGTAAGTGATGAAGTGTATGCAGAAGTAAACAGCAGAATGCTCCTTTATCTGTTAAACTAAGCAGTGCTGTTGGACAGTTTCTGTCCAGGCTCAGGGTAGAAACAGATTTATTTTGGGGCTGTGAGAGTGTGAGTGTTCCTTTCCCTCTCACCAAAGCTGAGATGCTGTGCAACACAGCCGTGGGCTCACAGTGAGATGTAGGCAGTGCCCAGACTCTTATTGCTGTTTCAGGTCCACTTGACAACTTGAGAGACATTCATTAGGGAGCCTAAAAGCAAGTAGTCAGAGCCTTACTATGCCAACAGTCCAACTGAGAATTACAATGATTAGTCTGAACTAAATATCTTCCCACATGGAAAGCAATATGCTGGAAAGATACTGTCTTAAAGATATCAGAGGGGGAAAAAGAAAAAAAAAAGAATAGTCAGTCATTATTAGTCTATCTAACAAAGTTTTCCATCTGACATCCCCATATAAAAGTCACAGAAATAGACAAAAGTTCTTCAACTCTCTCCACCTCTTTGACTTCATTGCTTCTTGGATGTACATGGGGACCTCAGCAGGTCCATGTGTAGGTTATATATCCACACAGAGAGTGTATCTGGCTGGGTAGAACAGTTCTTTGCTGCAGGAAGAAAGAGCCTTCATGACATACCTGCTTCAGGGCACTCTCAGAGACTGCTCAAAGTTCATTGCTACCTGCTGCTGGCGGGACGCACCGGTCAGGATGCCTGCCCTTGGAGGAGCTGCAGAGCCTGTGTGTGATTACTCCTGGGAGCCTGCTGGAAGCAACAGCCCATTTACTCACTGCACCAGTGCTTCCTATAAATATATTTATAACCCTGGCATGCCTGCCTTACCGTAATCTCAAGGGTTTGTCTGGTTCAGAGAAAGCCATAATGGGAACTGTAAACTTTTATGCTTGTCCTCTCTAGAAAATGTGTTGAAACTTTTATAACAGAGATTTTTTTCACCTTTTGCTTGCTTCTCCTGAAATCTTACTCACAAAGCAGTTCTATAAAGAATTCTAAACAGTGTGAGGTGTTCCCAACCGGGTTTATTGTCTGCACCTGCTACAGCTTGTTGTCAAGGCACTTCACTACGAGAGCTCACTTGTCACAGTCTGACTATGTTCACTGCAATAACATTGATGAATATTTTTCCCTCTTACCCTAATTACAGCTGTGTTGAAGACAGTAGAATATGGCTGAAGAAAACCCTTCCTTTCTTCAGAGGTGTCACGCTTGCTTTATAGATGTTCCAAAGAAAGGAGAAGGGAAGAGACAAAACAGAAGTACTTTAGAGGTGTTGATGTTATTAATATTTTGCCAGGCTTGCTCCTGGATTTATGAATTGCAGCAATTATTATTGTCATGCAAAGCTTCTCTGGTTGACTTCCCCAAACTACCACTAAAAAAAGTTGAAATCTTCCACAAACACTGGGAAAGGGTTATGTAAAATGTGCTTCACACTATGCAAGAAAACTGAGAAGCACAGTTAATAGACAGCTTGCAACACCTTCTGTGACCTTGCTGGGGAAAATACCAATTACCATGAGAAATGTTGATAATTGTCCACTGGCCAGGAGTTATCAAGTGACACCTAACTACAGTTTTCTGCCTCCTCAGTAAATGCACTCGTGCGACCGTCTCTGGCGCAGGACACCGTTCAGGAGCGCCACAAGGGCTATGTCACCTCAGGGGAATGCATCATTCATGTTTATAAAGTCTATGCAAATCCTCCCTTGACAACCAAGGCCATTTGCTCAGACATAACACTGTGGTCCTGCACTAGCAAAGGAAACTGTTTCCTCCATCCCTAATTAAATTCTGGGAGCCTGCTGCTCTCCCGCTGCCTCGTGCTCCCTGAAGACCCCTGAGCAAACTGAAGTTGCTGGGAATTATTCAGGCACTCCTTGCAGTTAGAGAGGGTATGTCAACCAGGCTGTGAGCCACATGGCCGTGTGACTCTGGTGACCACAGCCAACTGTCGTGCACTGCCCACAGGATGAAGCGGGTTCACACACGCCGTTGATGAATATACCTGTCGCTGTAATAAATGGTGGAGCCAAGGCTAGGGGGAAAGCAGGAGGAAATACACAGTCTTTATTCCAGCACCAAAATGGAATTATTTGCTCTTTAAATCCAAGGTGTAAACCAGAGAGAGAGGATAAAATGCACAGCTTTATTAAACTCTACTTAAAACTGTCTCATACTGAGTGACAGTGGTGCTCATGATGGTTGATCCTTTAACACGGGTGGGAAACGCTTCCTTACCTGTGCAAAGGCAATCAGAAAAAAAAAAACACCTCTCCGAGATGGGCTCTCTGGGGTTCTGATTTCTCAGGAAAGAAAGGAGGTGATGTGGGAAGAGAAAGCTTGCACCACAGTGGAGACAGGAATGTGAGCCACCATTATAAATGGGTCATAGTATATCCTGGTTTCCATCTAGGATAGAGTTAATTTTCACAAGAGGCTGGGAGGGGACACAGTCAGGGCAGGTGACCCAAACTGGCCTAAGGGATATTCCATACCATGATGTAATGTTCTGGAAACAAGGACAGGAGGAGGGGTCATTGCTCAGGGACAGCCTGGGCATCACTGGGGTTTGAGGCTGTAAGTAAAGTCCCTTGTGCGTCACCCACTTTGTGAACTCTCTGTGAGTTATTTCCTCTTCCCTTTGCTGTCCCAGTAAACTGCCTTTATCCCAACCCACCAGCTTTGCTTTTCTTTCCCATTCTCCTCCCCATGCCACAGCAGGGGAGGGCTGAGCAATCATCCAATGCACCACATATCATCTGTTAACCATCCATTAACCATTACCCAAACCAGGAGAGACACATCTCCAGGCCTTTTGCTTACACCTCCCACCCCCACCCCCCCCAACTCTCCTCTCTGGCAAATCCCATAATCCTGCACAGAGATTCAGTCTCTGTGCCATGCTCCACTTGGGTGTTCTCCCCTGCCATGGCCTGTAACAAGAGAATGAAGTGTTCCTCTTCTGCCCTGCAGAAATGGTGCTCTCCTGCCTGTTATGAATTAGATTCACAGCCTGGGTATCCCCCTCTGTGATCAGCCCTCATTACTAATAACCAGCTCATTCTGCCTTGCTAGAGCTCGAGCTCCTGGCTCACTTCAGACATTGCAAACACAGGAGCTCACAAAGATTTCTAATTAGTGCCTAAATATTCTACCTTGCCCTAGCCACAAATCAGTGCAAATGCAGGCTGCAGAGGTGTTAGGTACCAGTCAAAGACACTGACTGATCTGCCCAGTGACCAGGTGCTTTATTACTGCCACAACATGTGCAGACTGTGGCTTTTCCATCTTTTAGCACATCATGGCAACATGATGTGCTAAAAGATGGAAAAGCCACAGTCTGCACATGTTTTAAAGATGGAACTCCATCAAGTTCCTCCAAATGGTGCTCCAGCTCAGGTTACCCTGTTTCTCAACTCCCAGGTTGTTTTGTTAAGTGGTTTTGGGGTTGTTTGGTTGGGTTTTTTTTGTCCCTGACCTTTCCTTTCTGTGTCAGTGATGTCACTATTCTTGTCCAGCATTTTCCTGTGCCTGATTCTGACCTGCCCTTCATTTTGAGGCATATTTTTCCAGAATCAATTTGTCCTACTGTTTCTCAACCCTCACCTCTGCTGAGGAAACCTAAATCATCTTCCTTCTCTGCTCCTGTACCCCCAAAATATTTTTCAAGCGGGAAAAGGTAGGGAAAGTTGATATATTTAGTGAGTCTCAGATGCTTACTTGTATGTAAAAATGATATGCTTGTATTGGCTTTCATGTGCTGCTGATCATTTCAGAGGGAAGGTTGCTCAGCAAGGCAAATAAGTGCATGTGCCTGCAGTGTGCCATGTGCTGGTTTGAGTATCTCCATCATAAGCATTTTCACGCAGCCCTGCGCTAAATTAACTAGGTCGTGTTGCATAGTGATTTATAACCCGGAGAACCATTTGATTTCAAAGGGGCAGCACAGGGGATAAATCAAAGAATGAATTTGACCCAACAATCTCCCTGAAAAGAGAGACTTTTCAGAGCTCCTATTCTTTATTTCTGATACATCCTTTTCAAGATGGGGTGATAAAACCGAGCGCGTGGTTCAAGGTGAGCTCACACACTGATTTACAGAATGGCCTTACAGCATTTTCAGAAGTATTTTCTATTCTCTCTTTAGCACATTGTAACATCTTGTTTGGTTTTTAATCATTACAGGCAGAGATTTTCACCGAGCTGCTCACAATGACAGCTGGGACGCTTTTCCCTGAGTACTTACAGTTAATTTAGATCCCATCAATGTATCAATTGTTCCTTCCAGTGTGCCTTACCTTGCAGCTGTCACAATGAATTTCATCTCCTATTGTGCTGCTGAGATACCATGCTTTGTTAAGATCTGCTGTCCTTTGTAGATTAACCTACTCTTGATAGTTTTTGAGAAAATAGTTTCATGGAAAATTTGCCAGTTCGCAACTCTCATCTCTCCAGAACAGGTACAAAAGTTCAAAAAAAAAAAAAAGAAAAAAATAAAAACCAACCCCTAAAAACAACCCTGCAATCTGCAGTACAGAAAGGAGCACTGGAGCTAAAAATGTCACAAATACACATTCCCCACTGGTCAACACTTAGTACCATGTCCCTGAAACCCAGGCAAAAAGCAGCGTATTTTTGATGACTTCCTCAATACAGCAATAACAAGGTAACATTTGTCTTTCTCCTTGGATTAGAAATAATAACCTGTTGCCTTTACCCTAAGTTCACAGGGACCCAGGAAAGCTGAGGAGAGCTGCTGTCTGAACTGTGGGTCTGGGAAAAAAGTTTTTTTGCATGTCACCAGAGATGAAACTCTTGGCAGAAAAGGATGTGTCTGACCAGTGCAGATCACTTTGCCTTTTTATTATAGATTATTAGTACTTTAGAGAGCCTGCTGGGACACTGCCAGCCTGTAGTGACAGTGAGCACACCACTTCCTTGCTCATTCATCTTCCCATTGCTCTTTAGTCCTTTTCCATGGTTTAAGGTGACCTTGCTACTTATGAAGGAAAACAAAGGATTGGAGTTAAATGTGTTATAAATGATTGACCTACCTGGATGGCAGCTGATAACGTGCTGGAAGCTGCAAAGTTCAGATACTGAACTTTATTCTGAATGATAGATGCTATAAAGTAGAGATAACTCATACTGGAACAGCAACATTTTCAGCAAAATGGGATGAGAAATAAGGGTATTGTCCTGCAGTCAGAGGAACAGCATGATACAAACAGGAAAAAAAAAGAACAATTATTGCAACATTAAGCTGATAAGAGCAGTATTTTAGAATGATGTAGTGAGTTCCAGAGCAACTCGTGCTTTGTTGTGCTCAGCCATGTAGAGTGGATGTAATGTAAAAGAATCATAGCAGCCTGTGTTTGCAGAGGAATCCTCATTTGGGGAAAGGAATAAAAGGGATCAGAGGTGTCAAGGAAGAACTTATTAGATGAAATGTTTCTTGTGCCTGAATATGAGGGCATTTTGAAAACAAGCTTAGACTGAAGAACAATAAAAAGAAACTATTTCTTTTCATCCACTCATGCTGCCAAAAATAATAGAGTTTCTCCAGGTCAAATTTAGAGCTGATTGAGAAGTTTAAAAAAGAGTTCTTAAAAATGCATTTAATTTCTTTTGATTTTATTTTTTTAATTTATTTTAATAATTCATTATGGAACAGGGGTTCTTCCACTTATTTTTCTTCAAAACAATTTTTAGTTTAGTAGTTTTAGGCAAGTTCTTTCCTCCTCTTAAAAATCTTTCAAAAGGCAACTGCTTCTAAAATTACAAACCTGCTTGTCACTATATACTCCACTGAGCATTAATATGATGATTATCCAAGCAATTCACACACTGGGGGATATACTACTATGCCTATTGCCTGTTGCAACTACTGCTATTACTGCCCTTCTCTCAGTGTTATGTGATATATACATGTATGTATATTTATTATATATAGTTAGTCTGCAGAAACAAAGCCACATGATGGCCATATTCTTGCTTGAAGCTGGAAACATTTCAACTGCTGCATTATCAACAACTGAGTAAATGTTTAAAGAACAGTTATACTCCACTGCAAATAGTAGAGTAGATAAACACAGAAACATGGCTTTGGAGTCCCAAATATGCCTATATTATCTTTCATTCACATTCCATAATGTATTTGACTTTCTTCATAGCTCTGTAAAAAACAATGATACAAACAGGTAGCATATTCTGCATCAAGCTTCCTTCCTGCAAAGGTTTGAGAGGATTTTGTTTACTGCCAGCATAACCTCTGCTGAGTATCTGAAAGTTGAACTGTGTTTTCCTGCTTCATACATCAACTTCAAGAGTAAAAAATGTAGAGCTCATAATGGAAAATTTTGTTGTTACTAAAATAAACAGGAATAAATTCATACTTTGATTTTTTTTTTTAATGCCAGTATCAGGACAGTGTGCATTGCCAGTAAGAGCATCAGCTGCTACACAACATAGAATGTAAAAAATTCACAAGGAGAAGATATAAAGTAGCTGCAAGAGATCAATTTTAGATTTCTGTTCTGAACCGTACTCTATATTGTAAGAAAAGTTGCATATCAAAATATTTAAAATTGGGTTTGATAAGCATATACAGCCATTAAATAAACAAGTGAAAAAAGTTTGCCTCACAAGTGAAATCATAATCAATCTCTGCTATCCAAAGCTGTTTAAACCAGATACCAGATCATGTTTCTTTATTAAAGAACATAAGGGGTTAGTCATCTGGTTCCACTGGCTGTGGAACCTTGCATTCACTTCCCTGGATCTAGAATTTCCCCTTGAGCATTTAAATCTTCAAAAATCATCATCTTTTGTATCTTCTCCTAAAAAAAATGTACATAATAATTAGAAATGACAACACTTAATTTAATTTAGAAAACAACTCATGCCCTAAAACACTTGGACATTTCTTTAGTTAGGAAGAAATATGTGTAGCTTTCAGTTGGACAAAGTCTTTCTTTGCAGCTGGACTGACCTTGCACTTTGTGTGAAGCGTGTACTTGCTGCTGCACAGGATTGGTGTAAAGTGTAATACAATCCCAGGTACAGCCAAGTAGTGTTTGTAACTATACATTTAGAGAAAAATGCCCAACTGCATATTGAAAGAACACTGTACATACATAACAGTTCTCTCACTAAACATCTACCTATTGCTTTCAGCTTCCTACTTCTACACAGTTTTATTTTTCCATTTTTTTTTTATTATTAACAGTTGTCTTCTTAATGGTTGGTTATGCTGAAATGCAGTATCAGCCATCCCTTGTATATTTAATACCTTAATGTTATTATTGTCGTTACTATTTAGGAGATAACTATTAGTGTGAAAGCTTTACTTCTCTGAACTGATGTTTCAGTCATACAAATCAAATCCTCCAGCTGAAAAGCTGTTTCAAAAAACAGCTGATATTTCAAGTATGCTTTATCTTTTTGGCACTGCTATGACATCAGTCAGCTTGACTGTGCTCCTCTTCCACAGATTGGTGCTGCCTGCACAGCCAGAGTACCATCACCAAGGTAATGGTACCATCACCAAGGTGATGGTACTCTGCACTCTTGGCTGTGCAGAGTTCAGGTCCTCAGGGGCAGTTCCAGAGAAGGGGATCTGCCCCTGAGAACCTGAACTCCATCACAGGACTTTCTAGGTCCACATCTGATGGTTTTATAACATTCTAGTATGGAATATTTGCAGTGACTATCCACTAAAAACTGTGCATCCTTCTCACAATTAGCCTAAATCAGTTGTTGATGTAGCTGATGAGCTGGTAGCCTGGTTGGAGAGTGTTTCCAAAGTAGAAAGGTTAACCAAAAGTTGTCAGTAATCATTTTAAAAAATAAATATCTTCTGTTCATGTACAGATTGGAAGCTACAAAATATTTCCTCCCTAACACTACCTCCATCATCACCAAGGTTTGGGTTGAAATGGTCTTGAGAACAGCTTATTCTCTCCCTTGTTTCTTCTCTGTCCCCCATGCATGTTTTAGGAGTTGTTTCTCCCCAGTGGCACGTCCTTGTCTCCTGTCTAATTGGCTCTCAGAGGGGTTTTTAATTCTTACAGCTTTATGGCAGGTACAGGTGCCGGCGAGACGCTCATCGCTGCGGCCTGTTACTAAACCAACTCATCTGCTTCATCAGATTCCCAGGTACCTTTTTGTCAGGTAGGAAGGCATTTCATTATTATCTAATGGATGTGCTTCTGAGGGAAGGAAAGCTTTAAAAAGCACAATCCCCCTCGCCTAATTGTTTATGATACGTGCCACTTCACACAGCTGTGATGCCTTGGCCCCAGCTGCAGGGAAACCAGCCTTCTGGTGCAGCTGCAAGTGTATTGTGCTTTTGTGCAAGCGACCAGACACCCAGGATAAAGATTTTTGAGGCTCAAGGCCTTAAGCTGGCAGAAGCAATGTGCATCATTCAGGTAAACTGCTTACTGCCTACAGGGAGGATGTTGGCTGTGATGTACTTCGGTCCATGCCAACAAATCGTAACAGAATAGGAAAAAACAACGTAGGCTGCTGCACTCCAGCTGCTGGAAGTGTTGAGCTTTTGTTTAGACTTTATAAGTCTAATTCTCATATTGTTTACCTACTCTGTCAGCTTAGAATATGATTCAAAACTATTGGGGTATGTCTGACACACCATAATGAAAAGAGAAATGGATCTACTCTTTCGGGTCCCGGTTGCTGTCTCGTATTAATGTGTATTTAACTGTGTTTTATTCAAGAAATACATCTTTCAGTTTAGCAGTTACCTCCAGGAAAACCATTCAAGAGTAGAGTGTTTGCTGAAAAATAGGTCAGGTTAATACAATTAGAGAAGGGAAAATACACACTTCTGAGGTTTTTTCTTGTGCAACCACTGTTACGGTTTTTTCCCTGTTTTTATTAATTTCTCAATCTCCTATTAATTTTTTACTTTAACTAATGAGTAGAAACATGTCCGATTTAGAATGACATTGTACTTCAAAGCCAGATTACAGGCAAATCTCTTTGGCTGTTTCTTCATGGATACAGGAAGAAGCAAATACATATCCCTCTAAAGGTATTTTAAGGCCCCTTTGTATTCTGTGAAACCAGAGACCTACCCAAATTTGACTGATCAATAATAATTGGCTCTGTGCTTCTCTGAACATCAGACTTTTATCAAAGCTCAACCTAAAGTTCCACAAGTTTGGGTTTATTTGTTGGTTAGGGTTTTTTTTCTTTACATTAGACCAGGGTTTCTTCTCAGACATTGCCACATTGTCTATTCTGAAACTTTCATTTCTGCTGATTTCCCAGAAATACTGATTCTTTTAGCTCCCCAGAGGCAATTTATGTTCAAAGACACTCTTAGTGAAACCCTATCTAGTGACCAAGACCTAATTATTTTTATTCTGCTTTAACTGACTAAAAATATTACAACAGGGAAGTCTGACTTCCTTATCCCAAAGCCTAAACCAACTTCCATTATGTATACTGTCCACCATTCTTATAGGAATCCTCATAATTTTTCTCATATTTGGCTTCTGTTTCTCTCTACAGCTGTCTTGGTGTTCTCAGCTGGGAAAAAAAAAAAGAAAAAAGAAAAGCAGCAAAAAATCCCACAAACATCTTTTTGTGTTTTGTCCTTGTTGAAGCATGGACACTGGAGGATGTCTTTGTAAAGATCCAGGTTGCAGACAGAATACATGTGCATATTTGAAAGCTACCTCACTCCATGATTACTGATGACACCCATTAATTAAATTTCACACAAGTGAAACAAGATGTGTCTTTGGAGAGGACAGCTATTGAGCAGAAACTTTGTGAACTGTGTCATGAAATGCCACAGAAAAGAGCTCACTAAAAAGATTTTATTCAATTTAATGCAAGACCTAATGCCTATCCTTCTTCCCTTCATGGAAATGCTGGTCAGTGTTTGGTCAGGTTTGTGGGTTGGTGTTATTACTTCTTGGTGACTGAACACTGTAACATATATGTTATTGTATGAGGGAAAGTTTGGAATCCAACATCACCTGTATGGCCCTGCAATGACATTCTGTCCTCAGCTGAGGACAAAAGAGCAGGGCATTTCTCCTGAAGGCACCCACGGGTTTTACATGACCTGGGTCAGTTAGACCATGGGAAGAAGAAAGGATAAACAGACTGGAGATGTTAATATGTCAACATTTCACAATATATTTCCCAGGTTTACCATACATATTTGTTATAACAAGAATTTCTATGGATAGCAGTTCTCATAGCCAATGCCAGCTTTGAGCACTCCTAGTTTTGTACTGACTGTGTCTGCCTTCGAGGAAGGTCATGGTAGGTAAGGAACAGTCTCATGTTTATGAAGTGGGCATGTGAAGTTTCAGATGTGGGAGGTGACACCTGCAGTACTTGCTCAGGATCCAGACAGCCAGATCATGCCCCAAGGTTGGAAGTTTGGTGTTTCTCCTGTTCATTAAAGTAAGGATTTTAACCCAATAAAAAAAAAACAAACAAACATGGAGCTCATCCAAGCTAATTTATTTAATTACTTGTCATTCCTTCTGGTATAAGCAATGTCTCCTTGAAAACACACACAGGTACTTGCTTTCTTTTGTAACATCCAAATGGTGAGTGTACTTATAATTATTGCCTCAGAGTATAATTTGTTTACTTACCTGCCAGACTTCATGTTCTGTACCAAATAACAAAAGTACACGTGTTGTTATTTAAATTTATTTCAAGAGATTTTTACCACCAAACTGAAAAGGGAAAAGCTTCAGGACATTCCCCTTATCATCATCCAGTTCCATTACTACATTCTTTAACTAAATAAAGCAAGAAGACCAATTCACATTAACATATTTATACAAACAGAATTAACTTAGCTTATGAATAGCTCTTCTTTGATTTTGAGAAAGATTTTTTCCAAAGGTGCACAACTTTATCTACTACTGCTTGTCTACTTGTATGCTGCAGGAAAAAAACAGCTTTCAGAATATATCATAAACAGAAGATACAGTAATTTGTGTAGATGTGAACAGGCTTTCTGCATATGTTCCTGTGACAATTTCAAAACAAAACCAATGCCAGGCTAATAAATGCTAGGGCAGATTTTCAGTGCAAGCATCTGGTGAAGGCTGGATGCTAAAGGAAGGGACTGAAGTGGCAGAGGACTGACTTATTTTAAGAGTGAACTATTTGTCTTTTCTACCAACACTTTACATTCCAAGTCTTGCCTCATTGTTTCCTGTGGGAATACTAAAAGTTGTACCAAAAGAAATATTATTGTTTACCCATTTCATTTTAAACAATGCCATTAATATCTAATTGCATTTGTCATTTGAAGCAGCTGGCTGGCCTGACACTGGACCTGCAAGACCTCCGCTTCACTGGTTTGCTGTTTCTTCATCTGAAAGAGGTTTTGGGCAGCAGCTGTGATATATTCTTTCCTGAAATATTTTCCTGCTGCACATGCAACACAGGTCTGAATACTGTGCAGCTTTTTGCTGCTGTTATCATTAATGTTTTGTTCTGTCTGTGAATCTGACACTGGAGTTTTATTTGTCTCTGTCAGGTTTCATTATCCATTTATTTAAAATAATATTTCTCAGTATATCTCTTCATGTTGGATGGTTACAGAACACCTAGAAATTTACTTCCCAAATAACAGCCATTGGGCAAATCTGACACTCAAACTAGGATTAAAGCCTCTTTCTTTGATGCTGGGCACTTCAAATCTATCAATAGCCAAGAGACCTGGATTCAGAGGAATCAGGAGACACTGATTTTAATGAGTGTCCAAATCATCAGATTCCTTTAGCATGTATTTACATTTAACTATCTCAGATTAATTAGGTTATTCTCAGAGTTGAAGTTTGTCAATGGTAGAGAAAATGATGTAAATTGAATTGTCCAGTGTCTAGAACAGGATCCCAACCAACGTGGTAACGTGCCTTGTTGCTACCCAAGATGTCCCAAACAAGTCTCGCTGGGTTCTTAGGGATGAACAAGACATATGAACTGTATATATACAAACAGGAGAACGTATGAGTTTATGTATCTGACATTTTCAAGGTTAATTCTCTTAAAACAGACTTAATTTTATTTATTTTCATGGTCTAAAGGTATTTTATTCATTTTATTTATTTTCATAGTCTAAGGGTAGACTTGGTGGCGGGATGTTAACGGTTGGACTGGATGATCTTAAGGGTCATTTCCAGCCTTAAAAAATTCTATGATTCTATGATTCTATGATTCTATGATTCTATGTGTGTATATATATATGCATATATAAGATCTTTTTTAGAAGGTGGGAAGGGAGAGTGTGCTAAGAAGTGTAGTGTAAAGCATGCCACTCGCCTGCTGTCTTCACCTCCTGCAGAAAAGTTACACTGCTGAAGTAAAATAAACATTTGGATACAGTTTAGCAGACCTTGTAAGGCCATCATATTTCCATTGGAACAGGATTTATGGTATTGATTTTTTTTAACCTTGTAGAAGATCGCCTGCAGAAATAGACATAATTTTTTTGAATAAACTACACCAATTATCTGGTTGTCCACAGCTGACGAATTATTTATTTTTTCTCAGTACGGTATGATGGCCAGTAAAATATAAAACTGACTGGGACTATAATCAAAGGGTATTTCTGCAAATCACTCAGTGACAATCCAGGGCAATTTTCAATTACTCTCAGGACAGATTTTTCCAATTGACTAGACAGAAAGTGGCAAGAAAGATTTAAGAAATGCCTTGTAAGTGCTGATCTGAGAACTTAGTACCAAATATCATCAATCCGTATCCTTCTGAGACCAGAAGATGTACAAAATTGAGCTATTGAACTTACATAAGCATCCAGTTATAGAATTATATATCTGATGGTTCAGTATCTTGGGATTTTTATTATTAAAGGGAATAGACTATAGACTCACACCATGACTGTTTGCAATTATCATACGCTTCATTAGATTAATGACTGTCTGAACACTGACCCACTTTCTATTCTGAAGATGCTCACTAAGGTGTGAGAGGTCTGATGTGAAAAGAACTAAACTGATAGCCTTGGCATAGCAACAACTAAAATATATCTAATATAAAGTATAATTAATAGCCTAGTAAATATCTTAACAGAAATTATGAATAGAAACCTCCCTAAAACTGGATATAGACTCACTGCAATTGGATATGTTTTTCAGGGTTTGGTTTTTTTAAAGTCTGCAAGAACTGAAAGGCAGCACACCTAAAAAATATGTTTCAACATTAGAAATACTAGCATATTTCTATTACAGCAGTGCTAAAAAAGCTGTAGCAGAAACAAAGCCTCGTTACAGTCCCCAGTGTGGTGTCCCAGACTTTGCCACTGTAGGAGACAGAACAGGAAGAAATGTGGGGAGGAAAATGTCTTATTAGAGAGATGAGATGTAGGGATGACACTCTCTGATAAAGGATGGCCAGTGGTTTGGGATCTTGCTGGAAGTCAAAGACATCCCCAGCTGTGTCATGCCTCTGGCTTGGCTACAGCATCCTGTACCCTTTGTCCCTCATCCCTTTTCCCTGATGGTTCGTGTGAGTGAGGCAGCGCGTGTGTCTGCCAAGCACAGGCTCTGCTCAGGTACTGTAATCATTTGGTATCTCCCTCCTGACACAGACATCAGTATTTCACACATCTCAAGACACTTTTCACTTAAAAAAAAAATGTGGTAGTAAAAATTATGCAATAGAATGACAATTATGATGCATTGTGTGTCTTTGAACCATTGGCTGCTGCACCCCTCCTCACTAACGCATCTTCTTGAGCAGCTGTCGCTTAAATATTCACATGCAAGACCCCACCCAAACCCCAGAATGGAAATCATCAACCCAAATATCAGAAATTATTTTCTTCCACGAAACTCTCTGTATTTCTGAGGATGATAAAAAGTTTCAGATTTAATCAGCAGTTTGTAAGCTCTGAGATGCAACTGCAAATCCTTCCTCCAGTGCACCAGATGACTGCTTTGAGGAAGGTCCAACAACTACTGAGGTAGCAATTAATTCCTTTTAGGGTCTTGGACTTTGTTCAAAATACCAACAAAGTTCAACATCTGAGAATTTATAATGTCACAGCTCATCCCAACTAACATACAGGATCACAGAATGTCAGGAGTTGGAAGGGACCTCAAAAGATCATCTAGAACAATCCCCCTGCCTGAGCAGGATAGGAGAGAAACAGAAAATACACTTCTAAAATTTAAATAAGAATGTGTCTCAGTACTCCAGTGCTTTTTTCTTTTTTCATTTCTTCTGGGAGAAACCCCAGCACAATCAGATTGTTGTGAGTATTTTCTTTAGAGAAAACTTTCTTAATAAGAAATCTGTAGTTTGCACCTAAGGCTGAATCAAAGAATAATTAATAAGCATGTATTAAGATTCTGTACACATGGCATTTAGCTGAGTGCAACAGAGCAAACAAGGGAACAACTGACAGCACGCTGGTACAGAGACAATGCACACTTGCCAGAGCCATCTTCCTCACACACTGCCACTTATTCTGAATGACTCATGTCCTCACCAAAACACCAAACACCAACATTTTAATGTGTAATATGCTCTATCTACATTCATTTCTGTGTTGCAAGGATAATTAAACTGGTAATTGTCATTCATATCTCTCGCTATTATGTTTGCATTCGAAATTGCAATAGATGCAATCTGTGTGCGGGGTTTTTTTTTTTAATTCAAGTAGTTCAAAATTAATTTGTGACTGTGCAACAGCAATCACTCTCTAATTAGCGAGATAATCAATTAATAAGCTTCTAACTAAGGGTTCTCATCTTGTAGATGGAGATTATTTTCAACTAGGACGAAGTGCAATCTTTGTATGAAAAAATAAATAAATATTGAACCCCAGTGAATCTATCCTACAGCCAGGAGATAAAGATACATCTGTTTGTTTAAGTGGTATCATTTTAACCCCTGCACTGTGACAGTGATTCATGTGGCTATAATGACAAGGCTTCCATTAAAATAATAGCTTTCTGTGGCCAAAGCAGCATGCCACTCTGGAAGTGTTCACACTCACTCTCTTCAGTTAATACATGCAAAGCCATTCCATAAAAGCCATTAAAGCAAATATAATAAATGAGCTCAAGACAACTGGTTATTTGTACAGGGGCTTAATTGAACAATACAGGGAAGAAGTAGGGAGGATGCTGAGATTAATAAACCTTAAAGTGCAGTCTTCTTGTGCCAAATGGCCTTTTCCCCCGTAACTGTAAACAAATTTGGATTTTGAACAATTTTAGACCTCAAGGTCCTGCATTAACAGTGGCATTGGGTTCCTCTGGGAATCACTCACGTTGCATTCCAGCCAGAAATTCCATGAGACAGACCCAAGAAACTCTTATCCACAGAATGAACTGGGGAGGGCAACAAAACCTTCACTGTAACCTTATACCACAGGCAGATTATAAAGGATTTACCATATGAAGAGTTATCAGAGCTGATCTGGGGCTTTAATAACAAGTATATGCTTGAACATTACCCAATTACAAATGTGTTGGAATAATTTCCCAGTTTTGGGTCATTTTGGATGTTTTAGACCTTGCTTATGAGTTTCTGACAGAAAAATCATTGTGAAATGCTTGTTTATTTAGGCTGAACTGAAATAATTTATTTTACTTCTTTTCAGTCTGACTGAACAGAAGTAGTAACTTACCAACTCTATAGAAATTTACCAATGTTTTTTTTGGTTAATCTGGAAATTTTTAGGACTTACTCTTACAAAAAGTCCATTCTATGCTGTGCATTTAACACTGGATCCATTGTGTGGATTCTGTCATAAGTGACAAGCATAGGGCAAAAAATAGAGTAGCCTAAGTGCAGGGCAAAAAGTCATCAGAGCTACTGTTCTCTGAAAAGTATAACATCAATCAAAGAAAAGAAACAAGAAAAAACTCAGAAACATAAAAAAAAAAAATAAGAGGAAAAAAATTCTGTTTGTCTCTTCGTTATTACTCTTATTTCATAGAAAAATTGAAAATTTCTACTTAATAATTCTACTTTTTGTTGGAATCTAGAACATGAATCAGTAAAAAGTTTTATTTAACTTTCTGCAGAATCAAACCTTTTAAAATCTGTACATCTTTTGCTTAGCTGCCTATATGAAGCTACTGAAAACCATAAAATTAAAAAAGCAAACCAGCTTTTGAGTATAGAACTTTTGCAGTGCAACAGTCAAAGTAATTTGTACCTGTGTGCTGGTTTGGGCTGGGATAGAGTTAATTTTCTCTGTGGTAGCTGGTATGAGCCTGTGATTTGGGTTTGGTTTTGGAACAGCACTGACATCCCAGGGATGTGTCATTCCTGCTCACACAGAGCCACGGGCTGTTCTGCCCCTGTCCCCACCCCACCAGCCAGGGGCTGGGAATGCACAAGGCCTTGGAGGGGACACTGGTGGGACAGCTGACCCCAACTGGCCAAAGGGATATCCCATATGACCACATAACATCATATTCAGCATATACAGGGCTGAGGGAGGAGGAGAAGGAGGGGAGACACGTGGAGAGGTCCATAGTGATGGCTTTTGGCTTCCTGAGGCACTGTTATGTGTGATGGAGCCCGGCTGTCCTGGGGATGGTTGAGCACTGCCATGAGAAGTGGGGTTTTAATTGCTTGTTTAGCTTTGCCTGTGTGTGTGGCTTTGACTTTATCTGTTGAACTGTCTTTATCTCAACCCAGGCATTTTCTCACTTTTATCCTTCCAACTCTCTCCTCCATCCCATGTAGGGGGTAGTGAGCAAGCAGCTGTGTGGGACTTACAGGCCAGGGGTAAACAATGACAAGCTGCATTAATTTCTTCTTCACACACTTCAGTAACTTGTTTTAGAACCACAGACTCATAGAATCTTTAAGGTTTCCAACTTTCAACCCAACACCACCATGTCTACTAAACCATGTCCTGAAAAGTCATGTCTGCACATTTTTTTAACACCTCCAGGGCTGGTGACTCCATCACTTTTCTGGGCAGCCTGGTCCAATGCTTCTTCCAAGTTCTTCTAGTGAAGAAATTTTTCTTATTGTCCAATCTAAATCTCCCCTGATTCAACTTGAAACCATTTCCTCCTGTCTTTTCACTTGTTACCTGGGAGGAGTGACCAACACCAACCTCCCTACAACGTCCTTCCAGGAAGTTGCAGAGAGAGATCACGTCTCCCCTCTCTCAGCCTCCTTTTTTTCCAGGCTAAACAAACCCAGTTCCTTCAGCCACTCCTCATCAGACTTGTGCTTCAGACTCTTCACCACCTTGTTGCCCTTCTCTGGACACACTCCAGGGCCCCAATGTCCTTCTTGTTGTGAGGGGCCCAAAACTGAACCAGCACTCACCACTGCCCAGTACAGGGGGATGGTCACTGCCCTGGTCCTGCTGGCCAAACTATGAGCCTGATGGCCTCCAACCACACCATCTCCCACCAGTCCTTCTCCATTGGAAAAGAGCAGGTCAAGTGAGGCATCTCCCCTTGTAGACTCACTTCCTCTGTGTCAGGAAATTCTCTTCCACACATTCCAGGAACCTCCTAGGCTCTTTCCACGTCGTTATGTTGTATTTTCAGCAGACATCTGGTGGGTTGAAGTCCCCCATGAGAACAACAGCTAGTGATCATGAAACTTCTACCAGCCACTTGTAGAATGTTTCATCTACCTTTCCACCCCTGGTTGGGTGGTCTGTAACAGAATCCCAGAAGAACACCTTCCCTCCCATCCATACCCATAAGCACTCAACATTATCATCACAATCATTGAGCTCTATACAATCAAAACCCTCCCTAACATAGAGAGTCATATATAAATTTCTAACCTTCTTTTAAGCTTTAGTAGTTTGAATAATCAAAACCAAATTTTGACAAATGACCACTGGAATTATTTATTGTGTGCATCCTTCTATGACTTAACACCTGAAGTGAAAAAAAAAGAGACACCCAGAAATAAAGTTATAAAAAATTCCATTGTAGACCTATCTAATCAATTAAAAAATTGATTACAACAAAATTTGTGTTGCTACATAATTTGAAAGCCAGGAAGAGTTTTTTTCTGATAGTCCACAAGTTTATGGTTCAGCTTGAGATAAAATGATCTAGCAATATAAGTTACCACATGCTCTTTGCA
>VXBZ01004375.1:0-19507 GCA_013399135.1 Heliornis fulica | reverse complement strand
GCATCTCATAGGGCCTGTTGTGACAGGACAAGGGCTGATGGGTTTAAAATAGAGGGAGGGAGATTTAGATTGGAGATTAGGAAAAAGTTCTTTGCTGTGAGAGTTGTGGAGCACTGGAACAGGTTGCCCAGGGAGGTGGTGGATGCCCCTGGATCCCTGGAGACGTTCAAGGCCAGGTTGGCTGAGGCCCTGAGCAAGCTGATCTAGTTGGGGGTGTCCCTGCTTCTTGCAGGGGGTTTGGACTGGATGACCTCTGGGAGTCCCTTCCAACTCTGGCCATTCTATGATTCTATGATCTCAGATTTCCTACACCACCCAAAGGTGGAAATTCCACGATCTGCCCCACAGGAGACTAAATCTCACAGGTCAGTGATCAAGCTGCACCAGGAGCATCACTCACATCTCTTTTTAAGCTTGAAGGCCCTAAATTGCAACATCTCATGGACACCTGAGGCTGAATAACATAGTATTTCCCCCCCACAGTGGCCCCATGAGACTGATGTGTTACATCAAACACTGTGGAATTCCAGAGAGCTACAGCACCGTGCCCCTGTGGAAGTAAATTTGCCTACAGCAGCAAGATCCCTCACACAAAGAGTGGTGCCAACTGGGCAGCTTAAGGCCTGTGAACAAGAAAGAAATCCTCTCCCAGAAAAGGCATGTGTGCCCTGTGGTCCTCTCAAAACATGCTCTGGAGGTTGGCATCTCTCAGGCTAGGTGGAGAGGCTTGGCACTGCTGGGTTGTGTAAGACACAGCAGATTCCAAGAGGAAGATCTTACCATTTTTTATCTGAACACAGCTGTGGCATCTTCTGGCTGCTGGGAAGCCTGAGAATGAGAAGAAAAAGTATCAAGCATAACATAAATAATATATTAAATGCTTGTTTGGGCATGCAGTGATTATCTCTCAACATATAATCATGGCTACAAGTTGTTTGGTTTTACTTATAAGGGGCTTCTTCTTTCCTACAATCACAGGTGTAACATCCCTAGTTCAGCAACTGGCTGTTTCAGTCAGAGTCTGATTTGCCCTCCAGGGAAAGGAGGAATGTGCTGGAATCTCTTTCCTCACAGACAACTCTTGCCTGTGGTGAAAAAGCAGCAGCCAAGGGCCTACAAGGTTTCAGGGCAACCCCCGCTGCGATCCGGGTCGGCCCGCGGTGCTCTGAGGGAGCAGAGATGATGTGTGACCTCCCTGTGGGAGGAGAGCAGCTGCTATCACCTCCAGATGGGTTAGTCCTCACACCTAAAACACTAAAGTGTGGTCCTGAAGGGAATGGGAAGTCAGATGTTGTGCAAAGTTAGGAGAAGGGCTGTCAGCTCGCTGGCAAACGGCATCTTTGAGCATCTTGGCCGCTCTCTGGTTGCCAGAGGCCACGTGGGGTTCCAGACTCACCGACTTTCTCGTGAGGTTTTGTGGCAATCTCCTCCCAGGTGTTGGTTTCAAGGTTGTATGCATGGATCTGAAGGGATAAAGAGGAACCAGTAGTTACTCCTGGCTCTCCCAGTGCTGATGCAGGTGCAGGCTCTGACCCAGGGAGCCTCTATAAATAACAACTCTTCTTATTAAGTGTGAAAACAAAAATAGCTCATCGTGGCCAGTGCCTAAGCAGGTATAAAATCCCCTTCAAAGCACAGCAGCTTGCTAGAGCTTTCATCCAGGGCTTTGCTATCACAGCTGAAGAAAAAGACTACTGGACTGTTAAAAAAAAACCCCAAAACCAGACCAATTAAAACCCACACCCTCCAGTTCTCAGCAGTATTTAGAAACACCCATCTCATACTGTATTTAAGGAGAAAGGGAATGCTGAGAACAGAGGCAAGGGGTCATGTCAGCTGCTGTGGTTTCAGCCCTTTTGGGAGCAGAGAATTTAAAATCTCCTTGTTTATTGTTTTGGGGTTGAAGATGAATTTGTTGTTCTATCCCCAAATGTGTTGGAGAAAAGCATTTACCACAAGAAAGGTAATTAAATCATACAATTAAAAGAGAAGACAAGAAATGAGTGACCATACTGGGTTCTTAACTCTTAAACTTAACATTAATAAATATGGAAAGGGTGAGTGTCAGGAGGATGGATCCAGGCTCTTCTCAAGGATGGCCAGTGATAGAACAAGGGAAATGGTTCCAAACTGGAACATAGAAAGTTCCATCTGAATCTAAGGAGAAACTTTTTCCCTGTGAGGGTTCCAGAGCCCTGGGCCAGGCTGCCCAGAGAGGTGCTGGAGTCTCCTTCTCTGGAGACATTCCAGACCCATCTGGACACGTTCCTGTGGGATCTACTCTAGATGATCCTGCTCAGGCAGGGGGGTGGACTGAGTGATCTCTGGATTTCTCTTCCACCTCCTGACATTCTGTGATTCTGTGATATCAACACCTAAATTTAAAATCAAGGAATTCCTTCCTGTGGCCTTTTCCCATTTTGGCACAAATGCAGCATTAGAAAGATGCCCTCAGTGGTTTTAAACAAGACTCTCTGATAACAGGCTGACAGCAATGACACTGATCTGCAGATCAGTGTTGTCACTGGGTACCACAGACCCATCTCTGTAAATCCATGGGACATGTTTGTAGCCACTCCAGATTCTATAGAACCAGGAGAACAATCTGCTCCTATTAATATTGGTTTTTTTCCTGGGCAAGGGACCATGCTGGATATGCTTCACTGTAGCAAACCCCTGAGGTTTCTGACCCTCTTACCTTATCTAAGGAATAAGCTGTCCAGGAAGTTCCACCTCCCAAGATATAAATCCGTTGGCCATCATGTGCAATCTCATGTCTGTACCTGAAGGTGCACAGAAGGATGATGGGCAGCACAAGAGATTCATGTGACAGCAAAAGCTGGGGACACCAGCAGATCTGGGAGGTTTAGGATGACCCCCCCAAGCATGGTTATGCTGTAACCTCAGGCTGGGAGTGATTGGAAGATGTGGGAGCTTTCTTCTGTAATCTAAGCATCATGGAACTAAGTAGAAGGATTTGTGGAGCACCATGATGGCCATCAACATTCCAGACCCTTCTCTCTCCAAGATGGCCTCTGATTTATCTCCCAGCCCTCCTTCGTTCGTGCATTGCCACAGAACAGGACAAGGGACAAGGATCAACCAGATCCTCTTCCCTCCTCAGTACTCAACAGCTGCCCAAAGTCCCCAGCTCTGTTCTGGCACCATGGATCAGTGTCGTTTAGGATGACTCACACCCCACTCCTACACCCCACCACACACCAGATACCTGGAACACCAGTTGTTCAAGGTTCACAGCCAAAACCACCGTTCTAAGAGTGTCCTTTCTGCCCCCTTTCAGCTTCTCACTCCCAACAGGGGTGGTGCAAAAGCCCTCAGAGACTGTTCAGCTTCTCACCTCTCCTCTGGCATGTCACAGGACATGTTGTTTGGTTTCAGCTGGATCCACTCTCTGGTGTTGAGGTCCAGTTTATGCAGGTCAGTGCTGTAAATGTAACCTGTTGTTCCTCCAAACACGTAGAGACAACCATTGATGATGGCCATGGCCTGGAAGGTAACACAGAGAAACCAGTTAGAAAGGATGGGTGACCAAAGTGCTGGAAAAGGGGAGAAGTCCCTCTCTCCCAAAGCCAGACACTGCTTGCAGAGCTCTGCCAGAAACTTACCAAACAACATGTTTAGGAGGAGTGTGAAGGGCAAACAGGGTTGATCTACAGAGGTTGTGGGACACAGGAGATGTGAACTCATGGCCAGGAAGGCCAATGGCATCCTGGGGTGGATGAGAAGGGGGTGGCCAGTAGGTCAAGAGAGGTCCTTGTCCCCCTCTGCTGTGCCCTGGGGAGACCCCAGCTGGGCTGTTGTATCCAGTTGTGGCCCCTCAGTTCCAGAAGGAGCCAGAAGTCCTTGGAAGAGCCCAGTTTGGGGCCAGCAAGGAGCTGGAGGGAGTGGGACACCTTCCTGCTGGGGACAGGCTGAGGGAGCTGGGGCTCTGGAGCTGGGAGAAGAGGAGCCTGAGGGGTCACCTCATGAACATCTATGAATATGCATGAGGGGGAGTGTCAGGAGGATGGAGCCAGGCTCTTCTCAGGGATGGCCAGTGATAGGACAAGGGGAAATGGTTCCAAACTGGAACATAGAAAGTTCCATCTGAATCTAAGGAGGAACATTTTCCCTGTGAGGGTGACAGAGCCCTGGACCAGGCTGCCCAGAGAGGTGCTGGAGTCTCCTTCTCTGGAGACATTCCAGACCCATCTGGACACGTTCCTGTGGGATCTACTCTAGATGATCCTGCTTGGGCAGGGGGTTGGACTGGATGATCTTTCAAGGTCCCTTCCACTCCTGACAATCTGGGATTCTGTGTTGAGGGTGTCTGTAGGTAACTCCAGTCACAAGATGACGACACAGAAGTGGAGCTGCAGCATTTCAGGGATCAGACAAGACAGATCCTTGCAGCAGGGGCTCCCAGGAGCTAAAACCAAAGCACACTTAACCCTGAACCTCTTCCAAATTGATCCTGTACAGAGAATCCAATAAACCAGCTAAAATACCAGTGGCATTAAGAGAAAGCCCCCAACACAGTGGAAAAGTCACTCTACACAACAGAGACAACCTGGGCCCTTCCCAACACGTGGACTATCAGCCAACTGAACCTGTGACAGTGGTGCAGGCACCACTCCTTGAGGCAGTCCAAGGGGGAAGCAGAGGTGGAAACTCTTTCTGCTCCCAAATGCCCCTTTGACAGAGGCCATCTAGAGCCCAACTGGGCAAAGGAAGACTTTTCTTTCCCTGGGAGATGAGTTGGGTTGTACATGGCTGCACCACAAGTGTGTTGGCAGTAGAATCAGAAAGCAGAGGAGAAGGTGTCAGTCTTGCTGTGAATCAGTTTTTCCCATATACCATGTTCATCCATGACATTACAGAAAGTCTTCAAAGTTGTTATTTTAACATAAATAAGACCTACAAACCACTGTTTGGGGTTTTAGAGGCTTTGAGGAGGCTATAGAGAAGCTCCAGAAGCTACCAACCACCCCTTAGATGAGAAACACTTTTTTTTTCAGCTGCTCCTGGCATTTAGTTTGAGCACTTTATCTAGTTCTGGGCTCCCCAGTACAAAACAGACTGGGATCTCCTGGAGAGAGTCCAGCAGAGGATGAGGAAGGGCCTGGAGCATCTCTGTTGTGAGGAAAGGCTGAGTGAGCTGGGGCTGTTCAGCCTGGAGAAGACTCAGAGGGGATCTCATCCATGTTTATCAATATCTTAAGTGTGGGAGACAAAGGGAGATGACCAACCTCTTCCCAGTTGCCTGTGGGGACAGGACAAGGGGCAATGGTCACAGGTTGGACCACAGGAGGTTCCACACCGATGTGAGGAAGAACTTCTTCATGGTGAGGGTTGAGGGAGCCCTGGGACAGGCTGCCCAGGGGGGTTGTGGAGTCTCCTTCTCTGGAGATACTCAAGACCCATCTGGACACCAACCTGTGTGACCTGCTCTAGGGAACCTGCTCTGGCAGGGGGTTGAACTCCATGACTTCAAGGTCCCTTCCAACCCCTACAGGTCTGTGATTAATTAACACACTCTGTCTTTTCTAACTACAAGAAAACAACTCCATTTCTTTGACATCTCAAAGCATCAAGACCTCACCACTTCCTTAAGAACAATAACCTGCCTTTCCTTACTCTTAGGCATACCAACAACAACTCTGGTTACTACCAGAGAGGACACCTCTGTGCTCTGAGCCCCTCCTGTGACACACAGCACAGCAGTGGCCTTTGTACCTGGCCATAGATCCGGTTGGGTTTCTTCCCTCGGCAGCTGAGCAGAGCCCATCTCTTGTACTTGACGTTGCAGACGTGGACATCGTTGCCATTGCTCTCCCCAAAGGGGATCCCAGTACCCCCAAACACAAGGAGGTTGTTGCCATGCAGTACAACTAGGAGAAAGAGACAGAGTTATGAGTTGCTGTGAGACAAGGTGAACCAGAAGAACTCCCTGCTCTGGAGGCAGCAGACAACGAGCTCTCGAGGTGGTTCCCATACCCTACAATTCACACTTTGCCTTTACAGCTTTGAAATGGTCTAAAAGAGAAAGAATACAAGCTGAAACCATGGCAACCAAAAGCCTACTTTAAAAAAAAGCCTAGTGAACAAAGAGATCTATTTTTGGATGCTTTTGAGATGTCTGCACTGAGCACCTAGATGCTGAAAGCCCAGGTGCCTCACAACCATCAAGCTAACTGAAGGCTACCACAGCATTTGTCATTTTTCCTTTCCCTTTGCCTCAACCCAAGCAAAAAAAAAATCCCAAACCCAAGGCCCACTTGCAGAAAAGTTGGAAAATGGATCCAAATTTCCCAGTTTTTGCCCTGTTTTGCACTCTGAGAGGGACACCTCCTCCATCAGGAGGAGGCACACAGGAGTTGAGTTTCCATACANTGGAGTTCCTTAGCTCTGGTGGTGCTGTAGAGGAGAGCGAGGAGGTCATGTTGCACATGGAGATGAACATCCATGGACACGTTCAGCAGATCACCTGCACCCCTCCAGTGCAGCTGCTTTGGCTTTAGGGAATATTTGGTGCTGTCTCTGACCTCCTTTTCTCCCTCCAGCTGCCTCCTACACAGACAGCTCTGATGATGAGACCTCCCCAAGAGACAAGCAGCAGAAGAACTCCAAAGGCAGCAGCGATTTCTGTGTGAAAAACATAAAACAGGCGGAATTTGGACGCCGGGAGATCGAAATAGCTGAACAAGGTAGATGGGGCACGTTCCTCAGGTGTGTCCTGGGCTGTCTCATGGGGTTCTCCCTTCCCCCAAACCCTCTTCTCACCACCTTTAGGTGTGTTCCTGTCAGAGAGAGGAAAGTTATGGGATTTTTGGGGATGGAATGATGGGAAGGTTGCTATAGGTGTAGAAATTTTGGCAGTGGGGTTGGACTTGATGGTGTCTTGAGGTCCCATCTCACACCCAAACTCATGGGTGTGACAGGTAGCAGGTGGAGAAGTGACACTAGCTGCTCCTCAGGGCCTTGTGCTTCTTCCCCTTGTGCTGATGGACTTGGTTTTGCTTTGCCTTCCAGAAATGCCGGCGCTGATGGCCTTGAGGAAGAGAGCTCAGGGAGAGAAACCGTTGGCCGGGGCCAAGATCGTGGGCTGCACGCACATCACGGCGCAGACAGCTGTAAGGACCCATCCTGGCCTCACATCCCTCTTTCCATGGTGGAAGATCCATGAGAGGGGTTTTCTACCCATTAACCTCTAAAATAGAACCATAGAATCATAGAATGATTAGAGTTGGGAGGGACTCCCAGAGGTCATCTAGTCCAACCCCCCTGCAAGAAGCAGGGACACCCCCAACTAGATCAGCTTGCTCAGGGCCTCATCCAACCTGGCCTTGAACGTCTCCAGGGATCCAGGGGCATCCACCACCTCCCTGGGCAACCTGTTCCAGTGCTCCACCACTCTCACAGCAAAGAACTTTTTCCTAATCTCCAATCTAAATCTCCCTCCCTCTATTTTAAACCATCACCCCTTGTCCTGTCACAACAGGCCCTACTGAACAGCCTCTCCCCATCTTTCTTGTAGGCCCCCTTGAGGTCCTGGCAGAGCGCTAGAAGGTCTCCCTGGAGCCTCCTCTTCTCCAGGCTGAACAGCCCCAACTATCTCAGCCTGTCCTCACAGGAGAGGTGCTCCAGCCAAGATTCCCAACTCTTGTCCAAAATTAAGCCTCTCTACAGGGTTCAGACAAACTCTTTGTGGTTAATTTTGACAGATTTGGGTTGTTTCCAGCAATAATTGTGTCTCACCACAGTCCCCTTAAAAACTAATAAGCACTGGCTGAAAGAGGGGAAGAAAATTAAGGAATTAATGGAAAAATCTGTAGTCTGTGGCCTGGCTACTGGGGTGGCACTGGAGTTGGGAGGGACTCCCAGAGGTCATCTAGTCCAAACCCCCTGCAAGAAGCACTGACCTCAGTGCTGGCCTAAACAAATACCACATGCTTCAAGGGTGATTCACAATGGGAAAGAGAAACATCCCTCCCTTCTAGATTTTACTTTAAACTCTGAAACTACACAAACTATGGACTCTGGGCAGTTCTGATCCTGGTTATCTGCAACCAAAACCGTGTTTGGGAGGTGCTTGTGTCCCCCTGCAGCCTACAGAGGAAGTTCTGAAGGGCTCATGGGTCCATGCTTGGCCAAAGGGAGCTCATCCTCCTTGGTTCTTCACCTGTGTTTGTCCTGGAGATCTCCAAGAAGAACATCTGAAAGAACTGAAATGGGAGCTTAATTCCAGGGAAGACTGGGAGCAGCAATGCACACACTTTGCAGGGGAGGGAGGACTTTGGTCACCTATTGAGTTGGTGTTCAAGTATTACATTAACTATAGATCCTGTTTCCCTCCCAACATCTGCCATGAGGATTTTCCAAAGGGAAGAGGTGGCTGAGGCTTATAGAAAGCAAAGAGATTAAGGAGTAAGATGATTGATTCAAAGAAAAGAAACTAAAAAAGAAAACCAAGGAGGCCTCTCTGCTATTCACTTCTCAAAATCAAGAAGAGAAGGTGTCTGACTTTGCCTTAACCCCCCAGAACAGTTAAATTTCAACAGAAAGTGGTCAATGTTTGATGCACACAGGTCCCATACACAACCTGGCTGGTTTCATCTCTTCCCATTTACCTAGAAAAACCTGTCTCCTACCTTTAAAATATTTTTTCAATATATTTTCAAGATGCAGAAGCAAGAGCTGGTGTCAGATACCTGCAAGTACCCAACTGAGATGCTCTGACAGGTTCACCCTTCCCACACAGCCACAAACCACATCTGACACCAGTTCCCACCACTCTCACCACCAGCTCCAAGGGGTTTGTGCACTACAGGAGCAATTTGTTTTTCTTTAATTAAACACTCATTCTGTCCTCTGTCAGAAGCTAGGGATGCTCACAGCAGAGCTCTGCTGCTCAGGGGAAATCCACTGTCCTCAACATTAACCCAAACACCAAATTGCAGATGAGAGCAGCCAAAATGCTTCTTCCCACTGTGCCCACTGAACAGCAGTGACACCCAGGGACAGGAGAGCTGGAAATGCCAACCAGGTTCCCAAAAGCTCAGGGCCAACCCCTGTGGCCAGACAAACACAAGCAATTTCATGTCACTGAATGAAAGAGAAGGTGACCGAGAGAAGGTGACAAATCTACCCATTGAACAGGGAAAAAAGTCATCCAACACATCTTCCCAGGCATAGAATCATGGAATGGTTGGAGTTGGAAGGGACTCCCAGAGGTCATCTAGTCCAACCCCCTGCAAGAAGCAGGGACACCCCCAACTAGATCAGCTTGCTCAGGGCCTCATCCAACCTGGCCTTGAACGTCTCCAGGGATCCAGGGGCATCCACCACCTCCCTGGGCAACCTGTTCCAGTGCTCCACCACTCTCACAGCAAAGAACTTTTTCCTCATCTCCAATCTAAATCTCCCACCAACTCTGGTGCCTTGACAGCTACAGATATCTATGGAAGGTCTGGAGAGAGAAAAAAAACCCAATAAACAAACCCAACACAAAAATCCCTCGGCATCAGCAGATTCTCTGAAGTTACAGAGCAGATGAACTGTCACCAACANGAAAGAGACAGAGTTATGAGTTGCTGTGAGACAAGGTGAACCAGAAGAACTCCCTGCTCTGGAGGCAGCAGACAACGAGCTCTCGAGGTGGTTCCCATACCCTACAATTCACACTTTGCCTTTACAGCTTTGAAATGGTCTAAAAGAGAAAGAATACAAGCTGAAACCATGGCAACCAAAAGCCTACTTTTAAAAAAAGCCTAGTGAACAAAGAGATCTATTTTTGGATGCTTCTGAGATGTCTGCACTGAGCACCTAGATGCTGAAAGCACAGGTGCCTCACAACTATCAAGCTAACTGAAGGCTACCACAGCATTTGTCATTTTTCCTTTCACTTTGCCTCAACCCAAGCAAAAAAAAACCACAAACCCATCCCAAACCCAAGGTCCACTTGCAGAAGAGTTGGAAAATGGATCCAAATTTCCCAGTTTTTGCCCTGTTTTGCACTCTGAGAGGGACACCTCCTCCATCAGGAGGAGGCACACAGGAGTTGAGTTTCCATACATACGTGACATGGAGGCCAGCTCCCTGGGCATGTAGCCTTCAGTGCCCATCTGATGCCAGGTGTCTGTAGCAAAGTTGTACCTCCAGAGCTCCCTGAAGAGCGGGTAGTCTTCATTCTCTGGCCCACCAGACTCGTCGTAGTCGGGGTTGTAGCCCCCAAACACATAGAGGTTGGCATTATCTGCCACGCAGCGATGGCCACTTCTTGCTGGTGGAGATCTGTGACCTACCCCAAGAGAAGGTAGAACAGCATCAGTGAAATGGAAGCAGGGATGAGCTTGGCTCTGAGGGTCAGGAGTCAATGTGGTGTGGTGGTCGTCCAATGGGAGTGGTTGGTCTTTAGCTGTAGGGAGTCGAAGAGTCACAGAGTGCCAGGAGTTGGAAGAGACCTTGAAGATCATCCAGGCCAACCCCCTGCCTGAGCAGGATCATCTAGAGGAGATCACACAGGAACGTGTCCAGATGGGTCTGGAATGTCTCCAGAGAAGGAGACTCCACAACCTCTCTGGGCAGCCTGGCCCAGTGATCTGTCACCCTCACAGGGATAAAGTTCCTCCTTAGATTCAGATGGAACTTTCCATGTTCCAGTTTGGAACCATTTCCCCTTGTCCTGTCCCTGGCCACCACTGAGGAGAACCTGAATCCATCCTCCTGACACTCACCCTTTGCATATTTATAAACATTAATGAGGTGACCCCTCAGGCTCCTCTTCTCCCAGCTCCAGAGCCCCAGCTCCCTCAGCCTGTCCCCAGCAGGAAGGTGTCCCACTCCCTCCAGCACCTTGCTGGCCCCAAACTGGGCTCTTCCAAGGACTTCTGGCTCCTTCTGGAACTGAGGGGCCCAGAAAAAAAAAAGAAAAGGTCTTGCTTCAATTGTCTTAACCTGTATGGCAAAACAATCTGGTAATAATCCTTCTGTAAAAGCTATTTCTGAGACACTTTACAAGTTCTCCCTGTGTCATCCTGTACAGCAGATTTCACTCAGGAAACGCTCCCAAAATGTTTTGATTTAAAGGTGTCCAGTGGGAACAGTGAAGAGAAGTAATGACCTGATCTCCCTCCTACACAAACCTTCTCTCTGCTTCTTCTCTTCTTCTCCTGGAGCCTTTTCTCTCAACTGGGCTCTTTCACCTTGGACACCCCTGGACTTCCCAAACATACAATCATGGACTCATAGACTGGCTGGAGTTGGGAGGGACTCCCAGAGGTCATCTAGTCCAACCCCCCTGCAAGAAGCAGGGACACCCCCAACTAGATCAGCTTGCTCAGGGCCTCATCCAACCTGGCCTTGAACGTCTCCAGGGATCCAGGGGCATCCACCACCTCCCTGGGCAACCTGTTCCAGTGCTCCACCACTCTCACAGCAAAGAACTTTTTCCTCATCTCCAATCTAAATCTCCCACCAACTCTGGTGCCTTGACAGCTACAGATATCTATGGAAGGTCTGGAGAGAGAAAAAAAACCCAATAAACAAACCCAACACAAAAATCCCTCGGCATCAGCAGATTCTCTGAAGTTACAGAGCAGATGAAATGTCACCAACATGTCCAGGACCACAGCAGGTGTCACAGGCCCAAGTAGACTGGATTTACCTACCACTTTTCAATAGTTCTGTAATCATTTTCTGGGCTGCATCCAGAGGAGCGTGGCCAGCAGGGCGAGGGAGGGGATTCTCCCCCTCTACTCTGCCCTCGGGAGACCTCACCTGGAGTACTGGGGCCAGTGCTGGAACCCCCAACATGAGAAGGACATGGACCAGTTGGAGAGGGGCCAGAGGAGGCCACAAAGATGCTAAAGGGGCTGGAGCACCTTTCCTACGAGGACAGGCTGAGAGAGTTGGGGCTGTTCAGCCTGGAGAAGAGGAGGCTCCGGGGAGACCTTCTAGCGCTCTGCCAGGACCTCAAGGGGGCCTACAAGAAAGATGGGGAGAGGCTGTTCAGTAGGGCCTGTTGTGACAGGACAAGGGGTGATGGTTTCAAAATAGAGGGAGGGAGATTTAGATTGGATATTAGGAAAAAGTTCTTTGCTGTGAGAGTGGTGGAGCACTGGAACAGGTTGCCCAGGGAGGTGGTGGATGCCCCTGGATCCCTGGAGACGTTCAAGGCCAGGTTGGATGAGGCCCTGAGCAAGCTGATCTAGTTGGGGGTGTCCCTGCTTCTTGCAGGGGGGTTGGACTGGATGACCTCTGGGTGACTCTTCCAACTCCAGCCATTCTATGATTCTAAAATCAACCTGCAAATCAAACCTCATAAAAGCTTACAGATTCCTACTGCTGCTGAAGGTTTGCTTCAAACACACAAAATACCATTTAATAAGATGATGGCAGCTCAACCAATGGTCATCCAAATATTTACAACCTACCAAATCTGCCTTTATTTTACCCTGCCTCTATAAAGCACCACCTCAGCCAAGTAACTCTGCTTTGCAGATGCAGTTCCTTGAGCTTTATTACACATGGAGAAGGCATCTGACCCATGAAAACAGATTTAAACCCTCCCAGTTCCTTCTTCTGGACCAAGCTGTATCATCCACCTTCTGTAATGTGATGGATTAGAGGTTGTTGTGCTCATCAAGCAACCTGAAGGAAGTCAGTGGTAAGGACCTTGTCCCAATTAAACACTGGGGAGAGAAATATAAGGGAATATCACCTTCTGCTCAGGAAACTCAACCAAAATAGCTTGGTCCTTCTCACTACCTAGAATGAGCTGAGAGGAGGTTGGAGAGATGTGGGTGATGGTCTCTTGTGCCCAGGGCCAGGGGACAGGCCAAGGGCAATGGCCTCAAGCTGCACCAGGGCAGGTTCAGTTGAGATGTCACCAGAAATTCTTCCCCCAAAGAGCTGTGGGGGTGTGGGACAGGCTGCCCAGGGAGGGGTGGAGTCTCCACCCCTGGGTGTATTGACCAGCTGGGAGATGAGGTGCTCAGGGAGATGGGGCAGGAGAGGACAGGGATGGTTGGGCTTGAGGATCACAAAGGTCTTTTCCAACCTGGTGATTCTGTGATTTTATTTTACAATATATTCCTTCGAATCCCAGAGTCTCCTGAGCTGGAAGGGACCCATAAGGACCAACAAGTCCAACTCCCTGGACAGACAAGTCAGAGCAGGGGACTGAGGGCATCGTCCAGATGCTTCTTGACCTCAGCCCAGCTGGGGGCTGGGACCACTTCCCTGGGGAGCCTGTCCCAGTGCCCAACCCCCCTCTCAGGACAGAACCTCTTCCTGACACCCACCCTGAACCTCCTCTGTCACATCTTTATATCATTAAATAAAGCTTAGGAATGAATAAGCTGGGTCTGGCTTCATTCCCACAAGAACCAAGTACCTCCAGATGATCCACCCAGGATCACTTGTGGAGCTGCCAAGTCCTTCCTATGATTCCTGGGTTGTTCATTTGTAAGGACAGATAAGGTTTGGACATGTCTTTTCTACCCTCTGGCTCCTCTTTTGGCCTCAGCTTCTCTTTATTCTGCTTCCATGAAGCTCAGGTGGGTCTTCTACCTATTGTCTGTGCTTCCTCACTTCCAGTTTCTTGAGGTTTATCCTGCCAGGCTCACAGGAGAGGGAACTGCACCAGCTCTGTGTCACAAACACATCATCTGTGTCCTCTTACCAGGGCAGAGCACCTTCCACACACAAGACTTTGCTCCAAACATTCCAGCTCTTTCCATCAATCCATCCTCTTCAATCCCACCCACACACAAGACTTTGCTCCAAACATTCCAGCTCTTTCCATCAATCCATCCTCTTCAATCCCACCAATCCCAGTGCAAGGCAGAACCACATTAACTACTGTGGCACTGCCAGCACTACAACTAGCAACACAATTCCAATTTCAAGCACTATTTTTTGGAAATAAAAACCAAATAACTGCAGGGTGGAAAGGCAACAAATACAACCTGGCTTTATGTCCCATCATTTCCAAGGAACACAGCTAAGGTGTGCAGACACATCCTCTTTACTGCTTCTTAAGGCCTTAGAAAGATGATATCACTATTATTTTCCCTCCTCACCTAGTTTTTCAGCATTCAAAATAACAAGTTTCAGTATCTCCTTTCCCACTATGGAATTTTGAAGACTTCTGAAGGACATTTAGGTCAAGGGCTGGAGCCAACGTGCTGCAAGCTCTTGAGAGAGAGAACAGCACAAGTCAATATTGACTTTGATTCCAGTTTCCAAAGCTTCATCTTTTCCATACTGGTCAGACAAAACAAGTTTGTAACTCATGTGGAGTCCTTACAACAGCTTGAATAAGCTGGATGGGAAAGCATTGATGAGAGCAAGGTTTAAGACCAATGATCATTAAGATCATCCAGTGTTGTTCAGCCACTCCAGATCATGCAGCTCCCTTCTGTGGCAAGATGAAAAATACCCTGGAGGGAAAGCAACTGTGCCTGGATCCCCAAACCCTGGACAATGACTCTGCCCAAAGCAGAGGGCAGCTGGGAGAAGCCAGAAGATCCAGCCAAGGATGCCAAACACAACCTGCAGGGCATTAGTCAAACACCTTTCAAGTGTCTAAAGTCTCCTAAGTGAGGTTTGTAGGAGAGTGACCATTCCCACATCCAGCCATGGGAGCTGCTGAGTCTGGATTGACCACAGAGTCACAGGATGTTATGAGGAGCTGGAAGGGACCTCCAAAGATCATCCAGTCCAACCCCCTGCCCCAGCAGGATCATCTGGAGTAGATCACACAGGAACATGTCCAGATGGGTCTGGAATGTCTCCAGAGAAGGAGACTCCAGCACCTCTCTGGGCAGCCTGGCCCAGTGATCTGTCACCCTCACAGGGAAAAAGTTCCTCCTTAGATTCAGATGGAACTTTCTATGATCCAGTTTNGGGGCCACAACTGGACACAACAGCCCAGCTGGGGTCTCCCCAGGGCACAGCAGAGGGGGACAAGGACCTCTCTTGACCTACTGGCCACCTCCCTTCTAATACACATCTAATGATGTTTTAATTAATCACATTCTATGATTCTAATTGATGTCCAGAGCAGCTCTGCTTCTTTATCCTGCTTCTCAGAGGCTTTTGATTTCAAACTTCTCTGTAACAATCACAGAACATCAGGAGCTGGAAGAGACCTCCAAAGATCATCCAGTCCCACCCTGCCTGAGCAGGATCATCTGGAGTAGATCCCACAGGAACATGTCCAGATGGGTCTGGAATGTCTCCAGAGAAGGAGACTCCAGCACCTCTCTGGGCACATATTCCAGACACATATTCCAACCATCTCTACAATCATGCCACTGACTCTTGGTATCTCCCCATGGAAGGTAAAACAGGAATGGGAACACAACCTGGCATCCCAGAGCAGAGAATAACATGAGGAGCACTTCTCTGTGAGCTGTCCTCACTGAGACACCAGAGCCAAAGAGATGTTTGCCCAGAGACACATGTGTCACAGATTGGGGGTGCTTCCACACTGTCTGGTGTTCCTTGGGTTGCTTGGTTTGGGGGTGCTTTATGTCAAAGGAAAATATGGGAAGAAGTTCTGGAAAATGAGAACCTGTGGCTGTTCTCACTGTAAAACAGGTCAGTCTCAACCCAAGGAGGTTGAGAGGTTGAGGAGGTGAAACCACCCTCAGTGTAACCTGCATGCACTGTCCCTTGTCTTCTCCATGCTGCTCCTTGTGAAGAGAGACCCTCCAACCTCTTCATAGCTGGAAAACTGGGGTGAGGTCCCTCCTGAGCCTTCTGTTCTCCAGGGAGAAGAGATTTGACTCCTTCACCTTCTGCTGGTGACACCCAACATGGCTTTGCTAAGGGTACAACCTGCCTGACACATCTGGTGGCCTTCTATGGTGTGGTAAGAGAGCTGGTGGACAAGGAAGGGTGACAGACACCATCTACCTGACCCACACAACATCCTTGTCTCTAGGCTGGAGAGACATGGACTCAATGGATGGATAAGGAACTGGCTGGATGGTCATACACAGAGTTGTGGTCAAAAGCTCAATGTCCACTTGAAGATGAATGATGTTCTTCAGGGGTCAGTACTGGGACCAGCACTGTTCAACACCTCTGTCAGTGACATGGACAAGGGGATCAAGTGCACCCTCAGGAGGTTTGTGGACACCAAGCTGTGTGGTGAGGTTGACACACTGGAGGAAAGGGATGCTATCCAGAGGGACATGGACATGCTGCAGAACTGGGACTGGGAGAACATCAAGTTCTCAAGGCCAAGGGCAAGGTCCTGCACATGGGTCTGGGCAACCTCAAGCACAAGGAAAGGCTGATGGATGGATGGATGGATGGATGGATGGATGGATGGGATGGATGGGATGGATGGAGAGCAGCCTTGAGGAGAAAGACTGGGGGCTGCTGATCAATGAGAAGCTCAACCTGACCCATCAAAGTGCACTGGCAGCCCAGAAAGCCACCAGTGTCCTGGGCTGCATCCCCAGCAGTGGGACCAGCAGGGCTGGGAAAGGGGGATTCTGCCCCTTAGCTCTGCTCTGNCTCTGAGGGCGCTGAGGCCCTGGCACAGGGTGCTCAGAGAGGCAGGGACACCCCCAACTAGATCAGCTTGCTCAGGGCCTCATCCAACCTGGCCTTGAACGTCTCCAGGGATCCAGGGGCATCCACCACCTCCCTGGGCAACCTGTTCCAGTGCTCCACCACTCTCACAGGAAAGAACTTTTTCCTAATCTCCAATCTAAATCTCCCTCCCTCTATTTTAAACCCATCACCCCTTGTCCTGTCACAACAGGCCCTACTGAACAGCCTCTCCCCATCTTTCTTGGAGGCCCCCTTGAGGTCCTGGCAGACCACTAAAATGATGCAGCCCAGAATCTACTTTGGATTCAGACTTGCTCCCCCATGTGACATTTTTGGGTTGTAGGGTTTAAAATTTTTATTTTTTTTTTAATTTTTAGAAACTCTGAATCTACACACACCCCCAAAACCCACCTCTACTGTGACTGGAACACTGGGAAAATTACAGCTCAAGGCAAGAGCATAAATGCTGCGTGTGAGAGAGGCAAAGATATATTTAGATGTCTGGGTTGTTTCTACTCACTTAACCCCAAGATTCTGGTGAATAAAAATTAAAATGTGGACAGGAAGATGCCCAACAAGGAGAAGAAAAAACCACACACCACCTATATTGGATGTTTTTCATTTTTTTAAAGCTTACACCTAAAACCAGTTCCTTCCTTTCCCTTACCCAACACAGTTTTACCCATCACAAGGCAGCAAAAACACAAATTACTTCTTTTTATTATTACTTTTAAGGTTTGGTGGTTTGGTTGGGGTTTTTTTTAATTTATTTTTAAGACATAAAATAGTTTCTTTTGTTTCTTTTCTCTCCTGAAAAAGCCTCACTAGAAATAATCCACTTGAGAAAGCAACCAGAGCAACACAGCTCTGGCACCAGCCCCCACCAGCCTGCTGACTTCTCCTAATCACTTCCCCAGACAAATTAAATCCTCCAGAGTGCAAAAGATGCTAAAAGCTTAAAAAAATCTTTTCTACAAGCAGGTGGAAAAGGAGAATGTGGCAAAAGCAGCACCTGAAACAAGGTGTGTGAACTTGTGCTTAACCAAGAGATACCCCAGAGCAATGTCAAAGGACACAGAGCTTTGCAGGAGCTCAAGAGCACTGAGGGGAAGGATGGAGAAGACACATCCAACACCAAATAACAACAGTAATAACTTATAAAACCAGGATTCAAAGGAAACTCTGCTTTACAGAAGCAGTTTAGGGTACTGAAAGGTGGGAGGGAAATGAAGGAACACCTCCCAAAACCTCTCAAAGAGAATTGGGAGGGAAGAAAACTAATCTGGTTGGAGGAAATTAAAGAATGGGGGAAAAAATATTCCTCTCTGTCTCAGCAGTTACATAAGGGCTGCTGCTGGGGCTCTATAAATAGGATGTTAACAGGTGTCAAAGGGGGAAAATACTCCAGTGATCACTCAAATGGGATTTTTCCATCAAGTAGGTTTTAGCAACACTGACAGTCAGCTCCAGGTTTGTTAAAACCAGACTTGGTTGGGGTTGATCAGCTGAATTGGGGGAGTTTGCCACAGGTTTTGCCCCACCACAGGTGGCAGAGAGCAGGATTCCACATCCAGATATAATCCAGAGCCAAAAGCAGGATGGTTCCAAGCCTGCCTGGAAGATGTGCTACCAGTTAGCTCAAGCCAACAATTAAAATTCAGGAACATGAAGTTAATCAGCTCTTGTGTTACCAAAAAAAAAAAAAAACCCTTATCACAGAAGGAAGGAAACACATTTGAGAATTTGCCCAAAAATAGATGGTGTGGGGCCACTAAGGAAATTTACAGCAGCCTCATGTGAGGCTCCAGGGTGTCCTTGCTGCAGATCNCACCACCTCCCTGGGCAACCTGTTCCAGTGCTCCACCACTCTCACAGCAAAGAACTTTTTCCTCATCTCCAATCTAAATCTCCCTCCCTCTATTTTAAACCCTTTATCACCCCTTGTCCTGTCACAACAGGCCCTACTGAACAGCCTCTCCCCATCTTTCTTGGAGGCCCCCTTGAGGTCCTGGCAGAGCGCTAGAAGGTCTCCTCGGAGCCTCCTCTTCTCCAGGCTGAACAGCCCCAACTCTCTCAGCCTGTCCTCGTAGGAAAGGTGCTCCAGCCCCTTTATCATCTTTGTGGCCTCCTCTGGACCCTCTCCAACTGCTCCATGTCCTTCTCATGTTGGGGGTTCCAGCACTGGACACAGTACTCCAGGTGAGGTCTCCCGAGGGCAGAGTAGAGGGGGAGAATCCCCTCCCTCGACCTGCTGGCCACGCTCCTCTGGATGCAAGAGAATTGGAATTCTCTGGAAGGGAATACAGACCCTGGTGTGAAAGCCCACTTGCAGCTGCTACTGTCACTGCTGTTTATTTCAAGCTTTCAGGGTCACTGGGCTGGGGCTGGCCCCCCATAAGACACTATAGGGTACCCTGTCACCCCACATCCATGGGGATGGTGATGTACTGCCCGTGTGGGGCAGCCAAGCATCCCCTAAAGCACTGAGACCACTGGGATGGGAAGCACCATCATCCCTGGGGGGTGTAGAAAGGGGGAAGTGGGGGTGAACCCCTATATTTGAGAATGTGGGTTCCCCTCAACATGCAAAGAGCTTTTGGCAAGGCATGACTGCTCCATGTCCGTGATCCAGCCCTGTTCAACATCTTTATGAATGACCTGGATGAAAGGATCAGGTGTTCCCTCAGTAAGTTTGCAGATGACACTAAGCTGGGAGGAAGTTTTGATCTCTTCGAGAGTAGGGAGGCTCCTCAGAGGGATCTGACCAGGCTGGATCAATGGGCTGAGACCAATGGGATGAGGTTCAAGAAGGCCAAGGGCAAAATCCTGTACCTGGGACATCACAACCCCGTGCAGCGCTACAGGCTGGGGGAAGTGTGGCTGGAGAGCTGTCAGGGAGAGAAGGATCTGAGAGGTTGTGTGATGCCAACTGAAT
>VXBZ01004374.1:30994-61136 GCA_013399135.1 Heliornis fulica | reverse complement strand
GCCCAGCAGAGGATATGAGGATAATGAAGGGCCTGAAGCATCTCTGGTGTGAGGAAAGGCTGAGAGAGCTGCAGCTTTTTAGCCTGGGGAAGACTGAGAGGTGATCCCATAAAGACAAATATCTAAGGGTTGATGTCAAGAGGAAGGGGCCAGACTCTTCTCAGTGGTTCCCAGTGACAGGACAAGGGGCAGTGGGCACAAACTTGACTACAGGAAGGTCTGTCTCAACACAAGAAAAAACTTCTTCACTCTGCAGGTCCCTGATCTCTGTGACAGGCTGCCCAGAGAGGTTGTGGAGTCCCAAACCCTCCTGGACACCATACTATGTGACCTGCTCAAGGTGATCCTGCTCTGGAAGGGTGTCATACTGGATGATCTCCAGAGGACTCTTCCAATCCCAATCAGTCTGTGGTTCTGTAAGATCTTTTTGTCCTATGGGCATATCACAGCTGTTCTTAGGTGCTCCACAGGAAGACAGCTGAGGCCCGCCTGTGTGACGTGGAGATGTCAGTTGTCTATAACAGGTCCATAGCTAAATACAGAGCCTCAGCTTCTTTTAGTTTTAGCAAGTGCTCAAGTGCTCTTAAGCAGTGGAAATTGCTTTTGAGAATTTGATGACAGCTTCACTGTCACTCATTTTCCAGTGAGAAAAAGGGGAAATGGAAGAAACTCGTTAACCACTCCTAGGAGCAGCTGCTTTAGGTCTGCTGCTGACATGGATGAGTTACCAAAGGGCATTGGGTGTACCTGCATTTGTTTTTTCTTCATTGTTTGTTAATTGTGATTTCCCTATGAGCAAATCTCAGGCTTTAACAGTCTATGTGAACCTCAGATGGATTTCAGCTTGAGTGAAAGGGGGAAGGTAGTAGCAGCAGAATAAATGAAGTGGTTTTACATCTTTTGTTTGAGGGTGGGGTTTTTTGATACTTTTATTTTTCACTTCAGTATTTTCCTTTATAAATGACCTGTTATTAACTATGCAGGGACATAATTTTGTATCACAACACAAGTATGACATTTATAAAAACCAGCTACATTAAGCTGTTGATTTGGGGACCAGACTGCAGTCAGAATTTGATTTTGTGTGTCACTTTTATTTTTGTTGTTTTGTTTTTAGAACAGACTTCTGTTAACCTTCAGAAATTCTAAGAGCAGCATGAGCCTGGATCAAAAAAGAGACTTGAGCTCTGTTCTTAAATAATAGGCAAGTTCAGTCCTTGTTTACATGCATGAGACTTTTACTGACAACAATGAGCTTGGAGCTTTATATACTACTTGCAGAGAATACATAATCAATAGTGGAAAATAACTCTGAGTCACTGGCTTTTAAAGACAGGTTTGAAATACGTGCTGTGATTAAGGAGGTGGTTTAAAAACTCCCATAATAAAGTGCTCTGAAGGGGTGGATATCTCCTTTCTGCCAGACTGGAAGGTGAACGTCTGCATGGGATTCTTCAACCTGGCAGAAACACTCATGTTTGTCTCATGTCATATGAACCATATGAGACATGTCTTCTATCAGGCTGAGAGAGTAGGGGTTGTTCAGCCTTGAGAAGAGAGGGCTCTCAGGAGACCTCAGAGCCCCTTCCAGTCCCTGGAGAGACCTACAGGAAAGCTGGAAGGACTGTTTGTAAGGGGATGGAGTGACAGGATGATGGGCAATGGTTTTAAACTAGAGCAGAGCAGGTTTAGATGACACTTCAGGAAGAGGTTGTTCACTCTGAGGGTGGTGTGACACTGGCCCAGGTTGCCCAGAGAGGTGGTGAAGGCCCAATCCCTGGAGACTTTCAAGGTCAGGCTTGATGGGACTCTGATCTATCTGCTCTAGTTCAAGGGGTCTGGTGCCAGGATTAAGTGGGAGAGAGGAGTCCTGAGACCAGTGGGGATGCTTGGGCAGAGGTCTGTATTGAGCGGCCAGAGCTGTACATCCTCTCTTTGTAGCCTGTGAAAATTCAGAATAAAAGCAACAGTCAAGAGAGGAAATGCTTTTCATAAAAAATAGGATCTTTAAAGCTTTCCTTGTAACCCTTAATGTGCTTTATTCTCATTGCTAGGAGCAGATTTCTAGGCCAACTTTCTGAACATCCCAGGAGACCAACCATTTGTTGGTTAACCTGGTAGTTTCCAGTAATGAGAAATTTATAGAAAATGGGAGTGCTTAGGTCAGCATATCTCCCAAACTTGGAATCTCTTTAATGGAGCAACAATGGACAAATTTCTTCTTATAAACTCCTTTATTAAAGAAGTTTCACATGAATCTCTCACTTTGCCATAACTGTCCTGTCAAAAGAAAACTCATCCTTAAAACTAATGGACTATAGATAATTCGTTTGAAACCAAAGAATGTCTTTATAACTTGGTGTTGATGTGAGGCTGATGTTCTGAAATCCTGAAGCACATATTATCTGTCCCACCTGTACTGCAGTTGCTGTGTTCTCTACTCCACAGAAGAGTATTAAAAAAAAGAAACCTTCTCACTATGATGACTGTGCAAAAGCACGTAAATGTAATAAACAAGATTTAATATGTGTCATGGCATTAGATGTTGGAATCATGCTAACAACCTGGAGAGAACTATCATAAGTTTTACTAATGTTTAGTAGTTGGGGTTTCATTTTCCTCTGCAAATGATGTTTCTTCTCTGAAACACTGGAGCCCTAAATTACCAAGGCAGATAAATACAATTCATATATATACACACACACACACACACACACACACACACACACACACACACACACACACCCCTACTTTTAAAGAAAATTAAAATGATGCTATCTTTATTCACTAAAAATGTACAGGTTTAATTCCTTCTGAGTACCTTTTCTCTGCAAAGAACAGTTCCTTTTTCAACTATTTTCTGTCTGGTTCAAGATTTTTCTTATCTGTTCTTTATAGCCATGAATTAGATTTCAGCTTTACCCTCCACCACTCTAGTCTCCCAGAATTTCATTTTTATATTTTGACATTTTCAAGCTATCATTGTGCTATGGAAGGTATAGAATATATTCAGATGAATTTCCATTTGTCTAATTGCTTTTGATATGCACTGGCATATCCATCTTACATCTTTACCCTTAAGGTGTCTGTGAAGGACATTTGAACTAAGCTATCATTTGTGAATTTGTAGTGTTGGGAAGGGCTGGGTTTTCTCCTGGCAGATGATGGATATCTATGGCATAATTGTGAGGGGTAACTTAAAAATCAAATCTGTGCTCATATTTCTGAAAAGGTTCAGCATTTGCAATGGCATTCCAGGGGAATGAGCAACTGTTGTGCAGAGCATCCTTATCACCATGAAAGCTCCTAAACATCCTTATGTGGGAGAAGTTCCAAGGCTGTCTCAACAGCCAGTAATGTCAGAGGAGTCTGACGTGTCTGGCTCTAAGATAGCACGCATGGAGGATGGAGCAAAGTGGAGACATCACAACGAAACTCTGTGATAATGCTGGAGCATGAAGGTTAAATGGAACTAACAATTTGGAATTTGACAAACTGCCATCCACTAGTTAGCTTTGCTCATTATAATGTCATTAGAATACAACACCACATCCCCACCCCAAAAGCCACTCGCCTCCAAGGGACGACCACTCCGACCACTCCTCACTGAGCGTGTGCTCTGAACTCTGTCAGTCTGTACCAGCAAATGCCAAGTGAGAGGATTTTACACCAATCACCTCACAGGTCTGTGTGGCTGCAGTCACCAGCTCCACCCCAGGGGTAAGAAGTAACATAAAAATAACGTGTGGGAGAGGGGATGTTAGGGAAGATACCATCACATCAGGGAAGATACAATCTATACGGGACAATACCATCTCCTACCATCTTGATCTCTGGGACCGGTCAGGATGGGCCTCTCTTCCCCTGCCATCAAGACACCTTTGGGTGAGATTCCAACACTTAGCTCTGCTAAGTGCCTTCTTGGGAAACTCAGAAATCTCTACGGAGTTACTAGAAAGCTGCAGTGCCATATACTTGTATAACACATCACTGGTCAGGATCCTTTGCATTTGTGGCTGCTTTGCTGTCAGTGTGTTCATCCCTGGTGATCCAGAGACCCCGTGAGTCTGTTGCTGCAGGAAACTGCCTGTTTTCCAGCTGGTCCCACTAATTCTTATTGAACACATCCAAAGTCTGCTGAGACAGCCGGGATGGTTCAACGTGTCGAGGCTGAAGGTGCCTTTCGTTATTCAGGCACCCAGATCGTGGTAGTCCTGTATCAAGGGTGTGACCAGACCTATAGAGTGGGCACTCTGTCTGAACCATGGCAGTCCTGTATGGAAGGGGCATGACTGGATCTATGATGATAAATTATATCATTCGTACAACTGAGCTGTGGTAGGTCTGAGTGCGGGGCGTGACCGGACCCATAACAGCAAATTTGGTATAGCCCTTTAATTCAAAGATATCAAAGAGAGGAAAAGTTTCTGAGCACTATGGGTGAATAGATTCCTTGATTCCAGAGGATAATAAACTAAATATCTACAGGTTCTGTACTGGAAAAGGTTTTTTTGATGCTCGATGTTTCACAAAAGAAATAAAATCGTAGAAAAACATTCCACTTCCAGCCATCACAATGTCATCTACTATCTGGAACTCAAGGTGTCTGTGCCTACCATCTTCTAGGAACCATAGGAATAACTTGTATGAAAATAAGAATTTGAGATTAAAGATTTGAGAATGAAGAGCCTAAATGTTAGCACTCATTAATATAAACTATGGAGAAAGAAGCCTTTTTCCCACTTGCACCTTCTGATACTCCAGATCTGTGTCCTCCTTTATCTCAGCATCCAAATGAAGATGTGACTGAGGCTTAGGCATGCCTGCAAGACTTTTTAGAGGAAAAAAAATATCAGTGGTTTTTGAGTACAAGTGGGAAAGTTGAACTGAGGGTGTTATCAAAACTAGACCCAAGCTCTATAATTATGAATCCCTATGCTTAATGATAACTTGCACTAATCAGTAATAAAATATATATTAAAAAAAATCTAGATTACACCATAGCTAATTTGCAATAAACAAAATCTAAGGATGTTGGTCTTAATGCTACTTTTTTAATCTGAAGATAAATCACCTTTCACATGTTTTTATCTTGATGGTTTTTATCTTAATGCCCAATTGAAGATTGACTGCTGCAAGCTTAGGCTGTTCACCTTCTGCTCTCTCTGTGGTCAGGTATGTAAATGACCTCTGAATGAGTCCTGGAGAAGCTTGCAAACAGATATTCTAACAGGTAAACCACTGATTTTGACCTTGAGCACATAGAAAACAGTGGCAGTTCCCTATATCAGCAAAAGGCAGGATTCATCCATCATCTCTGGATTTATGATGCTTATAACTGAACTGGTGGCAACGATGGTGTTCAAGACTTTCTGTTGTAAATTGCCTTAGTGTACTGCAAATAATTTTGATGAATTTAGGTGGGCTATTAAGCTCATTTGCTTCTACAGTTGTTATGGGTTGACGACTACTCAGGTCTGTAGATATACCAAGCATTTGGGAAAAAGGATTGTTGTAAACCTTTGAAAAAGTATCCTCCACCACTCCCCCTTCCCCCTCTCACCACCACCTTTCCACTTTTAAGGAGATTCTGCTCTTAAAAGTCTGGTTTAAGACCTGCCCTTGAACTGAATTATGGAGTAACTTTATTCCTCTCTCAGCACCTTGCCTGGCTCACTCTGCTTGACAGAACCTTTCTTCTCCATGTTTTAACCCTACAGAAATACACCTTAAATTTCTAGATCTTGAAATAACAACAGGCAATGTAAAATGGTCTTGGACTTCTCTCAAGAGATGGATTATGTGCTTGGGAGCCCATCACCATTATGAGATGTGATAAATCCATGTCCTCTGTGGACTGGTATAAATCAGGGCAGAGGTGTGACTTCAACAATAAGGCAGTGTCACACTGAACACTTCATACTTACAGATACATCCTTGTCAGACTTACACCTCTGAGTAGAAGAATATTCAAAGCCTTTTGGGTGCTGCTTTGCACAGAGATTTTAGAACCCTCCCTCTACCAGAGTTCAGTCTTTGCATGCTCCAGACCTTTATCTGTAATGTCCTGATCAACAATGGGAACAGTGTTACGGTTTTCAAACCCTCCATTAGCAAGATATTTTGTTTGTTTACTTGTTTTAATTAATATTTAATTGGGTGTGCAGACAAGGGGTTATATCATCAATTGCTGTAAACTGGTTTCCCTCTGTCAAAGCTGTATTGATTTATGCAACCTAAGAGGCTACAGCTGGAGTTAAAGGAAAGGGCAAAAACTTTCTTCACAGGAAGAAAAGGGAAATTAAAAAAGGAGATGTCATACTGTGATCTGTGGTATGGTAATAGTGGTTTGTTGACTGCAAGGGAAAGGTGACTCCTGCAAAAGAGCTGGGAAATGATTGGGAGTTTTCTGCTTTTTCTTTAATCTTGCTATCATCATAGAAAGTTTATTGCCAATTAACTTTATGGGAAGGAATTATAGTGGTGGTAAGCAATTAAAGAATACAGTATGTATTTATGCAGTGGTGAGCAGAATTAATATGACTTAACTTGCTTTTTAAGCTTTGCCCTGGCCTTGTCCCTAGATATGATACTGTTTTAACTGAGATAAACTGTGGTGATAAGAAGCTGCATTTTGTTAAAAATCCAAACATATTTTCTTTTATTTATTAGTGTTAGTCATAAAACTCATATTAGAAATAGCACACAAATGAGCTTCTCATCCATAAAATCGTTGAAACATAACATGACATTTACTACCTGTGGTACATAATTAGACTCCCATTCACTTATACAACCATTTATTTCAGCCATTGAATGGGGTGGGTTTGATACAACTTGATTAAAAAAATGAAAATTATAAATTGTACTGTTTCTTTCTGTACTGTTGCTCTTCAGAAGGTGCTATTTCAGCTGAAGTAGTCAAATCTGAAAAAAAAAACCCAAACCCTTATAATGTTTATGAAGTGCATCACTATCTATTGAACTGGGGCTTTTCTTCCAGTTATTTACTCATTGTGTTTGATGAAGTTATTTATATAATCTTTTATTATCGCTCCCTAACTGTGATTTTAATTATAAAATAATTACTCCATTAACTCATCTGTAATTAATGTGCAGTATTAAAGATGATCAAGATTGGGCACTTAGAAATTATTCTTCAAAATTTCCATTGGCAAAATGAGATCCAGTTTCAAAATGAGGTTTCGATATGGCCTTCAAGTTCTGTTACCGAATATAAGCATTAATAATTTATTTAAATTCAAGATTTTTTTTAAATTACAAACTTCTCATTTCTCTAAGATTAGTTGCATAGAGAGGTGTAGAGATCTTGTCATTCCCCAAGACTTGCTACATTACCTTCTGATTCATTTTCCTACATATTAAGAACTGCTAACAAGGTGAAAATTTTGCATATCGTCTACTTTTTACCCTATGGGCCTCACTTACCTCCAGATTGTTGCCTTGTTTCTTGGACTCTTAGCTACAGAAGATGATGGTTGCATCATTCCTGTTGCGTTATTCCTCTGAATAAACCTGGTGATGCAGGTCTTGGCTAGTGTGACTTCAATTTCAGAAACCTTCAGTGAGGTTGGAGTGGAAGCTGGATGCGTGGGAGGACAGCCCTCCTCCAAGTGAAGGAAGGTGAAACTCTTCATTAGCTTTTAATAGAGGAAAGGGAACTGAAATTAACATCTTAAAGCGGGTGAATCAATTGCATAAGTGAAATTCTAGCTAATTTGGAAAGAATGGAGCAATATGAAAGTGCTGTAAGCATCTATTAACATGCAAAAGCAGTTCTACTTCCTCTTTTAGGAGGACAAGGGACCTGTAGATAGAAATTAAAAAACCAAAACCCAAACCAAGGTGCCCTTCAATTTATCAGCAAAACTTCTCTTTACTTTTTGGTCTTTTTGAAGAATGTGCTTGCTTCCAAGTCATGTTTTAATCCTGTTACTTCATACCTTATGCAGTACAAGGAGCAAACTCTGCCCTCTTTCAGAAAAAAAAAGATACACTTTCAGTCTTTCAGTTTCATCTACTTCATGTACTTCTTAAAACTCTGACAAGAAAGAGTTTCAGAGAGCTTTTGGGATGAACTCTGGCAAGCAGATGAGAAGGCTTTATATGAGCTGGCAGCATGCACTGGCAGCTCAGAAGGCCAACCATGTCCTGAGCTGCATCAAGAACAGCATGGCCAGCAGATCAAGAGAGGGTATCCTGACCCTCTGCTCTGCTCTCATGAGAGACCTGCAATGCTGGGTCCAGCTCTGGGGTCCCCAGGACAGAAAGACATGGAACTGTTGGAGCGAGTCAGAGGAGGCCACAAAGATGATGGAGACAGGCTGAGAGAGCTGGGATTGTTTCACCTGGAGAAGAACAGGCTGCAGGGACACCTGATTGCGGCCTACCAATACTGACAGGGGCCTACAGGGCACTGGGAGAGGGGCTGTTCCCCAGGGAGTGCAGGGACAGGACAAGGGGCGATGGCTTCCAGCTGGAAGAGGGCAGGGTTAGGTTGGAAGCCCCTGGATCCCTGGAGGTGTTCAAGGACAGGTTGGATGGGGCTTTTGGCCACCTGGGCTAGTGAAGGTGTCCCTGCTGATGGCAGGGGGTGTTGGGACTAGACAATCTCTGAGACCCCTTCCAGCCCAAACCAGTCTGTGATTCTATGGAGTGTTAGAAGTCAAGGAGTCTTCTGCAAAGTTCATGATCACCTTGCTGAGAAAGGTGAAGCAGATGTTTGTTTGCAGTTTCCCTCTGTCTGCTGTTATTTCTAGGGCATAGTTTTTAGCAAGTGAAGTAAGCATAAAATGGACAGCACTACTCCTCAGGTAATGAGTTTTAATGCCCTCCCCACAACTTTCTGCCTCTTGTGTCTTTTCTGCTATCCACTGGAGAAAATTCTGGATATATAGAAAATTTCTTTGCTGAAAGGGAGTTGAAGCATTGGAACAGGCTGCCCAGGGAGGTGGTGGAATCACCATCCCTGGAGCTGTTCAAAAAATGTGTAGATTTGGCAGTATATGGGTTAGAGGTTACGGTGATGTAAGGCTGATGTAAGACTTGATGATCTTAAAGGTCTTTTCCAACCGTGATGATCACGTGATTCTATGATTTTTGGGTAGATCCAGCCATTGTTGAGATTATTCCCATGCTCTTTTTGCATTTTCTTCTCCTGGCATGGGAAATTCAGACAGACAGGAGGGGAGGTTGCAGACTGAAACAACAGGTGCAAGGCAGTCCTTAGTGGATCCAAAAGGTGTGAATCACAATGATGAATGCAGCAATCAGGGACTCTCACTTGCCACGGTGATGGATACAGAAATCTTAATAAGGAACCCTCCATCTTAGACACAGGGAAATTTCAAACTGTTTGTAAAATCTTAATGCCAGAAGTGATTTCAGCTTAAATAACAATCTTAGAGTACTTGTTATAGCATTATGCATTTTATTTTATGTAACCAGCTTTTAAACTGCTTTCCGTGCGCTCCTCACAGCAGGTACCTCTTTCAGCAAGCCTGAGCCAGTGAGGACTTGAAATTACGTTTTCAAACATGACAGAGGAGAAAATTGTACAAGTGCTTACATGAATAAAAATGAAAATGTAGATACTCTGGATGGTCTTCACAGATTTCTACCCTAAAATCTTTCTGCGTCTTTAGTTAGGTAAATGCCACTAAAAATGTGGCCTTTAGCTGCATTTTGTGCTCTGAAGTTACTGTTTTCTGGAAAAAAACCCATCTGATTATTTTTGAAAAGTTTCCCTGAACTTTAATCTGCTTAAAAGTTCTTTAATATTTATCTGAGATACATATTCTATTCTGCATATTTGTCAATAACTGTGAAGGACAGCTCCTTAATGTCATCAACAACATTAAATTACAGCCCTGGACAGGAAATTAAGGTTAATTTTGTGCACAGCAGAAGCACACAGAAGATTGTCTGAATAGGTTGTAACTAACATGCTGAAATCTGATATATTGCTGATCTGCACAACACCAGCTGTGCTGCAAACATCACTGCTCCTGTCAGCATCCTATATGGGTATAGGGAAAGCAGCTGGGTGACTGCATCTGATGCAAAGTATGGACAATATTACTACCTCTGCTAACACTGTGCTAGAGAAAGGGTTAAAGGGGACTGGTTAATATTGCAACACTAGCTGGTTTGGGTTTTTTTTCCATGGGATTTGGAAGGATTTGTGGCCACTCATGGTCTGTGGGATCATATGCATGTGCTTGTCTGCACCTGAACCTGGATGTGTATAAACTGCTCGTGATGATGTACATCTTTTATCACCATATTGCTATGAGCCTTTGTGGTAACAGCTATGCAGAAACAAAACAAATCCACACTGAGCAGATTTTTCTTTCGGTTATGGTGCAAAAACTGAAACAGCCGTTCATAAAAACATGAAGGAAACAATTCAGGAGACTTTAGACACAATTAACTTGAGTTTATAGTCAGAAATTTTCAATACCAGCATTGCAGACAAGTCTTGAACAGGTCATTTCTTAAATGAATTGCTTTGTGCCTGCCGAGTAAATAATTCGATATGAACAGCGATGCAGCTGACCTAACAACCATTGACATGGCTGTACTCTGAAACACACTGAAGACTTCAACAGGCTTGGGTAAGGCTCTCTTAATTAATGAAGCTTGAGATATTTAGGAGAAAGCCCATTTTCTGTGATTTATTATACCCATTTTGAGGTTTTGCTGTTAATTGCCTTTCAACTGGGTGGGCTTGTTCAGTGGAACCATGGGAGATTTTGATGAGGTGCTTGTCTGAGACTAAATACTAACTAGAGAAACTAGTGTGGGAAACTTTTGATTAAGTAAATGAAGCAGATCTTTTGATGCTATGAGGTAATGTGGAGAAGGCAATAAAAATGGACACAGCCAAAGTACAATGGTAATCAGCGATGATGCTGATTTTAATTCACAGTGTGAGGTCTGTATGAAGTCCTTTGAAACTGCAAGGCTTTGTTAATGCACCAATCCTAAAATGACAAAAATCCAGCTTGAATTGGCTATGATTTTTATGTTTGGTTTAGGTAGCACAATATCCCTGGATTGCATGGTACTCGAGCTTGTGTCTGCAGTGCAGCACACTTTTTCACTGACTAGCACCTTGTTTACAGCTACTTCCTATAGTAAATCTTCTCTATTGTCTTGTCTTTATTGGCTGTGCCAGAAGGCTACTGAGCTAAAGCACATAACAGCTATCCTGCAATACTTATGAACACTTTTGCATCGCTCATCCATCATTTTAACTGGCAGTTATCTTGATGTGAAATATTGGGAAGTCTCAAATCACCTAGAATCCTCAGGATCTGGAAGCAGTATGGATTTTTGAAGCAACTATTCATTTAATAGCAGTGGCATAAAATTAAGATGGAAAAAAATGTGAGCTGTCTTGCTCGCTTTATGTCAGAAAACTTTTCCAGCCCAAAATCAAGTCAACCTGCTTCCCAAATACTTAACTGCTGCCTTCCTGATTTTTTGATGGGGCCCTTTTTTCCTTTCTGCTGCTTTTATTTGTAATATGGGGGACATCCTGAAAGCCACATGTTTAAAGATCACCTGTTTTCAGGTCACTTCCTAATGGAGTAGCTATGTAGGTTTTTAGGATTCTCACTTTGTGTATATGTTAACATAGGGTATAAACCAGATTTCCAAGCATGACGCTGACTTGATAAGGCAGAGTCTTTCCCTCTGAGCTAGCTGCTGGGTTCAGCCAGGACATGTGTGGCCATAGAAATGTTTTTCATCTTGATGAAGAGGAACAGGACAGTCCTGGATTCATCCTTTCTGCTTCTGAATACCCCAACAGGCTGTGGTGTGCATGCTGGCTTGGAAAAGCATCACCAAGGCTGTCGTGCTTACCATCTGGGCAGCCAAACCAAGGACTTGGAGAAGTGTCATATCCTCAGAAGATTCAGCTGTTGGCAATGCAACTTGGAAGGACAAGTGTTTGTACACCGTATGCTTTCAGAAAAGAAGCGAAGTAAGTTCCCAGTTTGCTGAGTTGTTCAGAGCAAGCAGCCACTGTGAGCTCCAAACTAAAACAGGATTAAAAAATGCCAAGAGATTTGTCCTTATTTTGCTTTTGAATAATTAAGCCTTTTACCACTCCACTCTAAACCAAAAAAAAAAAAAAGATGGTTAAAATATGCTCAGTTTAACAAAGTTTTTGATGTGCATTTTTTCCCTATATGTTACAGGAATTTTTCACTATTTTTATACTCAGACTGTGCTATCTGTCAATACTGTTCAAAGAATTGGCTGATTTTTTTTCCTAATTAATAGGCTATAGTTCATTGGTGAACTAGTTGATGCTGATGCTTTCAGTGGTCTTTAGCTGGTCCAGGCAGGTAGAAGTCATGGGGGAGGCAAGTCTGACAGAGTCAGGTGGAGAACTGGAAACCCAGGTTTGCCAGGGCTTTATGGCTCTCGAGCTTTAGATAATGTATTGCAGCAATTTATTTTATTTTAATGATGGAGAAGGGGAAACATGCAATTTTTCAGTCATTTCACACATGCCATTAGCAACATAATTTGAAAAGATAATGATTTACAAACCACCTGCTATCTGGCAGATGCTTAAATATTGGCACGTGTATGGAATATGGTATGAAACATATCTGAGGGTTTTAATTGCCCACTAATGTAATAGCTTCTGTTCTCCTAAAGAATGCTTTCTGTACAGGTTAATGATGTAGAGCTGCTTTTTCCTTTGAAGTAGACCTTCTGGGGATCTTTTTTAATAGACAACAAACACATGGGTTCTCTATAGGTTTAGTATGTTCTTTTTAATTATTTTTATACTAGCAACTTCCAAATGGCAAGAAATGAGGAAGAACATTGTGTTTGTAATAAAGTGAGACCTTTGGAAAGCATCCTGAGAAGGAAGCTCATGACATATATTTTATATAAAATTTACTGAAGACCTCTGATCTTCTTGCAGTTCCTTGAAATTCAGTAGAAAAAGCCCCATTCACTAGGATCCCACTTCTTGTGGAAGTCCTGTGGCATCACAAATCCTATCTGAAGATCAAGGTTACAGAGATGGTTATATCATTGATAACACTTTTGGCAGCTCACCCTCCAGAACTTGCAGCGTTTATTGCTTTCCTATGGATGCACACATACCCTTTAGGCATTTCACAGCGAGGAGCTAAAAGTGGAGTTGGCACCATTCTGCACCAAAAGTGTGATATCTTGATCAATAGAGAATGCTTTGCTGGGAAGGAAAAACTTTTGATGTGACTACTCCAAGGTTGTATCCATATCCAAATTCACTTTTGAAACCCCTGTTCACTTCTGAAACTGTTACTCCTATTCAATGACATGTCAACATGAGCTGACAATGCATCCTCACAGCCCAGGTCTACCATATCCTGGGCTGCATCCAGAAGAGCATGTCCAGTAGGTCGAGGGAGGGGATTCTCCTCCTCTATTCCACTCTTGTGAGACCCTGCCTGGAGTAGTGTGTCCAGTTCTGAAGTTCCCAACATAGGAAAGACATGGAGCTGTTGGAACAGGTCCAGAGGAGGCCATGGAGATATTAAAGGTCTGGGGCACCTCTCCTGTGAAGGCAGGCTGAGAGAGTCAGGGCTGCTCAGCCTGGAGAAAAGAAAGCTCCAGGGACATCTTTTAATGGCCTTCCAACACCTGAAGGAGCCAACAAGAAAGCTGGTGAGAAGGGCCTGTAGAGATAGGACGAGGGGGTATGGTTTTAAATTGGAAGGGAGTAGATTTAGATTGGATTTTAGGAAGAAATTCTTCCCTCTGCGGGTGGTGAGGCCCTGGCACAGGCTGCCCAGGGAAGTGGTGGCTGCCCCCTCCCTGGCGGTGTTCAAGGCCACTTTGGATGGGGCCTTGAGCAGCCTGGTCTGGTGAGAGGTGACCCTGCCCATGGCAGGGGGTTGGAACTTGTTGACCTTTGAGGTCTCTTCCAGCCCGAACCTGTCAGTGATTCTCAGATTCTATGACTTTCAGTGAGAAAAATGCTCAATTCCAGAAAGCCCTACTCATAAATAAGAAAAAAATACCATAGTTGCTGTGGCATCACAAGCTTCTGACGTTGGTTAGAGGTACTTGGAAAACCATCATAACTCAGAAGCAGCACCTAGAATATTCATTTGACAAGTGGGCAAAGGCAAGTGGAGACTGTGAGCTCAGTAAGGTCTATTTATTATGGATGTTTGCTATGACTGTAAAACATTGCAACGGTCTTGCAGACAACAGGATTACAGAGTCAATGCCAATACTTTTGTGAGAGATGTGCTGGAAATAACTGATAGTGGGAATTTGCTATAGCCATCATTAGTGATGTGATTTTGGCCACTAATCTGAGCAGATGGAAAAAGCTGGATATTTAAATTAATTGAGAAAATTATAAGCTACTAGGACATAGCCTGTCTATCCAGCAAGAAGTAAGGATAAATGTTAGGTAAGCACATAAATGGCACTTAAACTAACTTGGGTATCTTCACACTGATTGGTTTAGCACAGGGTAGAGGTGCCCAGGATGGCTTGAGGGAATAACCCTTCATCACAGAGTTATCTTTTCCTGTCTCTCAAGGCCCTGAACCAGATGAACTCGATCACTATTTTTCATTTGAACTTCCAGTGACATACTGGAAGGAATGGGAACCACTCTAGGTTTTTCAAGGTTGCTGAAAATATTGCATAATTTGAAAGACCTGGATTTTAAGCACAAAACATAGTCATATTTATTCAGCTTACATAAGGATTGAAAACCTTGCTAAATTTGTCCTGATATAAATTTAAAACAATGGTTTGGAGAAGCATATGTAAAAGTGGAAGTGTTAACAGTCCCCCAAATGTTCCCCTTGATGCATGAGAGTGTTACTTAATTGCGTACCAGCTTCAGTTCCAGCCTGATTCTTTCCCATACAGTACTCTACTCTCCTACCCATAATCTTGAGTGATTAATGACTGAAGTGTTATTTAAACCACCGAACCTTCCTCTGTCAGAATTTCTAACTCACTCACTGATGGAGAATAAAACTGAGCAATTTGCTCGATTTTTTTTCTTTCTTTCTTTTTAAAAGCGCTAAAATGTCATCTATTTCTCTTCCCTGCTACAAGGGCAACATCCCCCCTCCCAGTGAAACCAGAGGGATATTTCAGAAGGAGTGATAATGTAAACATTTTCCCCTGACAGATAAGCAGTGTCAAATAAACTAGATTTGACAGCATTAACAAATTTACTGTGTTGGATTTGAACGCATTAGCAGTGGCGAACCACGGAAAGGTTTGATAATGTCGTGGCGCTCAAATTATGGTCTTACCAAAGTGCTGAACAGATTTGTCTACTGTTTCTCATCTGTAAATGACTACATAATTTACACATTTAATGGATGTTAGATTACCTGTCTGCCATTAAACTGTTAGACTACAGTGAATGAAAAAGAGAAAACAGTACTTTCCCAGGACATAAACGCTTACTTAACATCAATGGCACCCATGTATCATCCTACATGTCACAATAACGTGGCTTTGGAAAATCCAAATAAAACAAATGGCTATACCTAGCCATGAACTATATTTAAGAATTTCTATTACCCACAGAAAGATGGCTTGGAAAAGCTTGGTTTATAGTCATTGCATGTTGGAATGACACTTAATCAAAATAGTGTTGTTGAACACTGATAACCCAGTGAAATAATCTCTGCTATTAATAAAGGTGACCTTTTAGGAAAGGTTTTCTTCACTAACTCCTCTTCATTTTTCTCTCTCATCTAGCAATAAAGGAAGTAACTGAAAATAGTGTAGCATTTGTTACGTGATTAATAATACTTAAATTCCTAAAATCAGCATTGTTGATTCAACAGGTTGAACATATACAGATATGGATGAGCGTGGAACTATTTCAAGCTGTGAAGTTTAGTATGCAGGTAGGATTGACCAAACCAGTTGTTTTCTATTTCATGAAATGAAAAAGCCTTAAAAAAATTACTGGGCATACAACTAATAAACTCTATAGAAGGTAAGCTATAATCTTTGAATCATATGCTATAGAAAGATGCTTTATGTCTAATAGATTATAGTGGAGTCTAAGAGATTTTTTTTACATATTTTTCAAAGCAACGTAAAATTGAACAGAATATTATTCCTAGTATAGAAAATTTATAGACAGTCTTTTTTTCCTTATTGGCATGCAATTAGGACTCCTCCATCTGTATGTCACATTGATACATCACCTAAATTATGTGCACTGATGCATTCCCGATACCATCCTCACTCAGCTCCCAAGCCGCTTGCGGCAGCTTCACACATGCCGCTTCAAGACCCTGGGGGAAAGTTAATTAAGCCTTGCAGTAAACTGCTGTTAAAACTTTCCAGTTTGTGGACTGAAACTTGTGTTGGACCTCCCATGCCAGTTTGGCCGTTTTCTTCTTGTTTAAAAACCCCAAAGCTCTATTTCAAACTCGAACTCTGGAGCTGTGGTTCTTCTTGAGGCACGTAGGCGATCTCGGACTTGTGTGACAGCACTGGGTTTGCCACCAGCAAGAGGAGAGAACATCAAGTGGTTTTAGTGGAGAGTTTTGGTAACAAAAACTGGCTTCGATTTTCCACAGGAAATATTTGCTTTTGTACTGATTATGCTAATCATTCTTACATAGTATCTGCTGTTTCATTTGCTTAAACAAGCTGATAAAGATAGTATCTTTCCTTAATTACACCCTGCCAGCTGAAGTTTTTGTTGTATGTCCATGTCCTTAATATAGAATACAATAATTTCACTGATTATAAGCCATTGCCTGGTCCTCTATTATCTGAATGCTTTTTAACACAAATGAGATTTTCAGCTTCCACAATCTGTTATCATCTTGAAAGATGATTTACCCCCTATATTAAAAAAGAGGGTAGTTTTTGTAAGTATAATTTATACCAGTATTGGAGGATCTGTAATTCTACTTATTACATCTATTGTCAGTATAAAATGAAAAAAACATGGGGTACATAAGAATCAGACTGCATAATTCAGCCAACTGCAAAATCTTATTCAATCAAGTTCAATTTCTGTAAGGTATCCTATTTCCCATTGTGTATGGTTAAACTTAAAAATAACTGTCCAGCAGCTGTAATGTGTAACAATGAAGGTAAGTTGCAGTCTTGAATTTATTCATAATTTGCTGTTACTCTGTAATAGTAATCTGCTAGTTATTGTAAACAATAAAATTCAATTGTTCATCAAGATATATTTTATTATAGTGACTCCAGCTACAGCTTTTAGGACATCATGACATAAATCCAAACATTTATAAGTACTTATATCTATGATATCATCTGCAAAATTAATCAGAATGTGGAAACATAATTAATTTTGAGAAATAACAGCACATGTTGAAGCTGGCAATCTTGGTGAAAACATCTGCTTGTTTTCATTACAATGTTTGCTAGCACCCCATTTTTTCCCCCTTAAATTACGTTTTCCATAGTAATTTTAGATAATCTTTCAGTCCAAGTTTTTATGGGTGTCATTATTTCACAGATGGAGGAAAGAAATACAACACTGTTGTGAGAATTTAGCACTACATAAGACTGCCTCTCTGCCACGCTACCAACCACCATCAGGAGGAATGTGCTCCCAAACTTTATTTCCTCAGCACCATCCCAAGGCCTAGAGAAGTACCAATGGCTACCAAACAGTGAAGGGCTTCAGCCTGTCCTGGAGTCATCATCTTGAAGGTGTGAACCTTGAACTTAGATGTGAGAGAGGTGCTGATTTCAGACAATGTTTCAGGTAAAAAATTCCAAATCAGAGACACTTCATCTTGATTTGTAGTCCTTCAAAAAAATATTTTTCTTTAAAATGACTACTAGATTTTTGCTAGTGTAACATGGATTTCCTCTCCCTTAGCATCTCACTCATTCTTAGCCACCTTGTAGCTGTCATGGTCAGTAATAATTTATTCTGCTTTGCCTCCAAGTGAATCGCTCTTGATGCACAAGGACTAAAGTGATGTCCTTTGAGCTGTCTATTGATCTAACCATAGGAAACTGTTCTGAGCATCAATGACTTCACTCTGCTTCCTTGTTTGCCAAAGAAGAAGCTTTCTGTAAGAGCTGTGGCATATTAACTATCAGAAATTACATTGCTTAGGGGAAAAAATTACTTATAAACTACTGTTCTGAAAACCAGGTTGGACTGGTGATTGTTCCTATAGATTTCCATCTGCAAAGTAAAACAGTCTTGCTCAAGCCATTGAACAGGTATTTGGTGTATTATCTCAATGTTGGGGTCACCCCCTTACCCATCCTCTGTCTTGATCAAGGCATTCATGACAAGTTTGACTTGGTCACTCCTCTGTGAATTTTGGTGTTATCACTGATTGATTTAGGTTGTGAAAATAGTTTCTTATGTAAAAACTTATTTCTTGATGTCCTATTATCCCATTCCCTAGTACTCACTATTAAATCTGTGCTAAAATTCATTGGGTGTGGAATGTTAAAGTTTGCCTCCAGATGTGCAAGGTTTATGTGTCTTGGAAGCCAACTTGTGCTCTGCTGCACACACAGTCAGTGACAAAAACTCCAGGGGAATAAATGGAAAGGATTCTTTAAATGTTCCTCAATGAATCACACATGCAAAACGTGGGAGATCTTTGAATTTCAACAGCTGTAGGCTGCTAGAATGCAGATCTCACCAGATTCACTCTTTCACCAGTCAAGTGTTTTGCTCTCAGCAGCTCTCCATAATTGTGTGCTTGTCATTCCCACCATCAAGCTTCTGTCTTTCACAAAATTGGTTCACTGCTCACCTCAGTGTGTATATTGCTCATCGTTCCTACTGATTGTGTTCTCCATCAGACACCCACACAGCATGTGCTTGGCTCCACAGCCCCACCAGCCCCTCTGCTACTTGGTTGGCTCCTTTCTGCAATGCTGAGATTTGTCACAAGTCCCTCAATTCACGAAACTAGTGACCATTACTGGACATGACCCAGTCATGTATAACATGCTATGGAAATGAAATCTCTTCAGGATGCCTGTGGGGGGCTTTTTTTATGGAGGTCCTGTAGCTCTCCATGCTGACAAAGCACCCCTATCCATCTGTCTCTTTACAAAATCCTCACTAAGAGCTACTTTTGCTTTAAATCTCACACTAATCTTTACTCAGGTGGGGGAAAATCCCCCAAAAAATGACCTGAAGTTTGGAAGACTTTGCTAGGAATGAATTAAAAAAATTGTGGAACCAGGGCCAAAATAAGTGAGCCTGGATGAAGAAAATGGCTAGGAGAAATTTTCCAGGACATTTAAGTGTTTTCATATACAAAGCTCCATTCCACATGACACCATTAGGTGTCTCATCCTTTCCATATGGGGCTGAAAGCCAGACCCAGAGGCTGAAGGCAAGACCCACTGCCAGCTAGAGATCAGGTAGAGTCACTTGCCCTGCATTATGCATCTGACATGAGGTATATGAGATGGAAACAGGAAGGTCAAGTGTCTGGCTCACAGTATATGTAGCCCACTAGCCATAGCTGAGCTTTCCAAGGGGGCAATAAGCACCAAAGTCAGCATCAGTCCTCAAAAAATGTTTTCCCACACATTGAGTAAAATGTGCTGTACATCCCTAAATAAGTACAATTGCATATAAGGGTAAAAGTACTGAATAGACAGTAGCTGGTATCAGCATGTTAATTGGGGAATGAAATGCAGCATCTACCTTGAAGGCAAAAGTGAAATGAGTCAGCTGTAGCACTTACATGTTCTATTGCACCACCTGTAACTATACAGTGGTATATTTGTATTCTTGTATTTTCCTATATCTCCTATTAAACCTCAGTTTAAGACCTTATTTCATGACCTTTCAAGCAGTAAAAGCTGTCTGGCCATTTCTGAGAAAGGCCATGTTTAAAAAGGTATAAATGTTACCAACATAGTGGCTTATTGATGATTTTCTTAATGGAAGCCTCCATTCATCAGAAAGACTTTGGTCATTTTCTGAAAAAGAAAGACCCAAATTTACAATCTGGCTTTATTTTGTTTCCACATTGAAATTATGAAAAAATACTCTAATTAAGAGTATGCAATTATGTCAACTCAAGTTTCTATACTCCCAATTTGTCACGATGGGCAATTGCTCCACACTGAACTTTATTTTTGTGTAGTGTGTGTTTCTGTGAGCAAACTCTCAAAAAAGGGAAAAAAAGTCATAAACTCCTGAGCAATATAAAATGGATAATATATTACTTATAGTAATTCTCGCTTTTTAAGGCCAGTGATAAATGTATCTGGATAACCTGTGGAAATGTTTATAATAAAGGGTGTTTAGCACTAATTCTCTCATCATACTGCTTTCAAAACCTCTGTGAGATTTAACTTAGGGCACTTAAATTATGAAAGGTTAAATAAACTTCAGATAACAAGGTAATAGGAAAAAATGTGGGAAAAGAAAATGTGCACCCTTCCAACACTTGCATTCCTGAAAGATGGGTGAAGGCATGTTAACCACACAACTATTTAACGGGATGACACTTTCCCTGCTGCAGAAGCATTTCTCAGCTCCTAAGAAATGAAACTGACATCCTGTACCTGCTTGTCCCAGATGTTGCCATATGCATGGTTATGCCTTCTCGTGAGTCATGGTGGAAGGTTCTCTCTGGTTGGTAAATCCCATGGGAGCACCATTGCTTCCCTAGTGACTTGAGTGATAGAAGCCAGTCAGATGAGGAATGGAGTAGGAAAAACATCCATAACAGTTTCTATCAGAGGCATTTCAACTGTACAGTGTCTTACTCACTCCCTCCCTTTGAAATCTTAATGCTGTAGAAACATAAACAGAACCAAGCAATTTAGTTCAAGCCCATGCAGATGCTAAAATCCTCTGTTCCTGCTTAGGTTTTCCCAGTAGCATCAGTGGATGCTGAAGGTGATGTACAACTTCAGGCTCAACAACCTGGTCAAAATGCAACGAGCAGGAGCATCTTTAATCCATGGGTCTTCGATCAGATGTGTAGCTGGAAGGAATGTACATAGAGGTTCCTTGGAAAATTGAAGCCCTTGGTTAAGGCAAGCAGCAGTTTTCTGTACAAAATGGTACATGCAAGCCTCTTGTCTGCAACAAATCAGATTTTTGATATGCACTTGATTAGTCTGAAGTACAGATAAAACATGTTTAAAAACAAGTTTAAAAAAAACAAATTTAACTCCATTTGGAACTAAGTTACTGGTGACATGACAGGCTTTCAAGGGCAGCATCAGAGATCATCATCTTGTTAAAATTACCAGTTTTAATTTAAATAAAACTTTCTTTTTACTGTGAATATTATTATGCATTTGTAATTTCTTTTTATTAGTTTATGTATTCAGCTGCTAAGTTATTTGCATCTTATAGAATTTTATTTTATATTTAGCAAATGAATGGCGTCCAAGCAATTTTAGATTTAATTTGATCAATATTTAATGAATTATAATTATCATTACAACTCAAGAGTTTTGCACTGCTCTATATTGCTGCATAATGTTTAATCAAGGAAAGAGAGCGAGCACAAACTATAACTGGAAAATAGCTATCAAGTTTATGTTTAAAAAAATGTAGTGGGATTATTAATTTGCATTATGGAGGTCTAATTTAATAATTTTTCTAGTTACCATTTAAATATTGAATTCCAAGAGCATTTCCCCTAATCTAATTTTTAAATATCAGCGATATTTATTTTAAAAAAATACACAAACAGCAAAAAATATTTTGTGGTATTAATGTTAGAAATATCTGTATCACTAGCAAAAATTCCAAGGTGCTTTATCTGAGGAAATGAGAATAATATTTCTGCAACTTAAAAAGGAGGTCTGGCTATATGGACAGGATAACACAGTCAATAGGCTTTGCTCATGCATTACTAAGAGACATCTCTGTAAATACTGTGGGAATCAGACAAACCCTTTAAGGTTAATGTATCTAAAAATAGAGGAATGGGTCATGAAAGCCCAAGAAAATTGTATGTTTAATATCAAACCTATTTTTCCACAAAGTAAAGGTGTGTTTTCCTCAGAACTGCAGGTCCTTGGTTGTATTTCACAGTACCAACTTTTTTCCCCCAAGTTGTTTTGCTTAAGTAAAACCTATGAATTGTGAAACTTCTTCTCCAGCACCGCATGGTAGATAAAAAACACATGTGGGGAATGGAGTTTTGAACAGGAAGCCTGGAAAAAGAAAAAAAAGTTTAAAAATCTCAGGACTCCGTTTGCTTGATGCAATGTCTAAAGACACGTGTTGTCGGCTTGAGGGGTATCACTTGTTTATGTCTATTGCAAAGCTAGACAATTTCAAGATAAGAAAAGGATCCAAAATTTTACCCATGAGGGGGGTTTACTGTGGGAACAATTCATCTAGGGATGTGGTGAAATTTCTTCCATTTGAAATATTTAAATTGGAATTGAGTAAGTACACGTGCTCATGGAGTTATGGAAGCTACTGATTGACATTCTGTGGTCTTCAAAGTGTGCAACGTGCCATTTTGGTTATAAAAAAGAGTCCATTTTCATTTTAAAGCCAGCAAGCCACAATTATACTGCCAAGAGAGAGAGCTGGGTATTAATTCAATCTTACTTTTTTTCTGATATGCAGAATTTGTATTAAGTAGAATGAGGGATGGGGTGGGGGAGCTTGTTCTGGAGAAGCTATAGAATGGAAAACTGTTTCAGTAAATTGGATTTTTTTTAGAAATTAGAAATTTGTCATCAGATAATGAGTCTGTTGTGGACAAAAATCTGTTAAAGGCTGTCATAGCTGAAAGAAAATAGAGTTTTTTTTTAGCTTAAAAATAATTTTCCTTAGTTGAAGAATTTTGTTCTGTCAGTTAGCAATTTGGGATGTGGTATGTGTTTCTGGCCATGTGTGATGATTTACAGTATTGCAGCATCCAATTTTATTTGGAGTGATGACTGGAGGTATCTTTTAGCTTTTGAAAAATATTTTGCTAATAACAAATAAAGAGTATAAAAATCTAAAAGCAAAAGACAAATATTTGACATCCAAGTCCCAAATGTTTATCTATGTAAAGGTCTCAGTGTAGATGTAGTATAAAGCCTAGTCTTGCCTAATGATTTCAGGACTAGACTCTTAATATGCTTATTTTTGTCATAAATCATGTTTTTAAATAATGCACTTGTGTTCTTCTTATTTCCTAGATGTCATAACATTTTTGTGAAATGGGAAAAAATGCCCGAATTCTAATATTATTAATATATGCAAAGTACAACTTCCGCATCTGACGCTATTCATCACATCCCAAATTAATCATCAGGGACAGAACCCAATATTCCATTTCAAGCAAAGACCAATAGCTCTCGGGGAAATTAAATCATCTTTCAGAAATATTTCATTTTGAAAAGCTAATAATTCAACAGAAATGGATTTTTAGCAGAAAAACCTGAGTGTGTTATATAATCTTTCTGTAGGGTTCTCCATCTCATACATTAACATTTAATACCATATTTTAAATCAGAATTTGTTGAAAAATAGTTTACACTGTTGCTGTGAGTGTCACAGTCCTTCAGTGTTTCTGAAGTGATAATAATATGATTTGGAAACTCAAGGGAACATCTCTTAAATCTGATGGAGACAGAGACAACAAACACAAAGGAAGGGACAAATGCGATGCGGGAAATTCTCATTTCTACAATGACATTTTTATCTCATCTTTTCTCTCCCCTATTCTATTTGAGAACTGGGTGACCAACCACTTCTGCAAAATAATGTGTAATCATCTCTTCTGTTATCCTTCCCACTTGGTATGAAGAGTTAATGGAGAATGGAAAATGCATTAAAAGAGTATTTAACTTCTCTACTCTAAGTAGTAGAAAACTTGTGGCTATGCAGTGAAGGAGAAAAGGAGTTTGATTCTGTCCTGAAGAGGGGAACAGTGGAAATGTTGAATTTAAAAGAGGAAAGGCTCGTTGGAGTTGCTTTGTTCCAACAAGTGCTTGCAACCCTTGCCATTTTAAAGATATGTTGGACATTTAAAAATAAGACCCATATACATTTTATATTTCTTTCTGAATTATAAACCAGGTGTCGTGTCATGCACTTCTGAAAGGGATTGGAAGGGAGTTTAGTTGCATCTATGAGTGTTGGACATTGTTTCATGGTACTTGCAGTGTCTGCTGTTACAGATGAGTCTTCCATTTGCCTCAACACAAGTAGAGTCTCTAGTAATCAAAAAAAGAGGTTGACTAGCAATTTCTTACAATTTTTTTTCTTTTATATGGATTCTCTTTTTCTAAATATATTTATGCTCCTGGAGGTGCAAGAAGTGTGATCAACAGGAGGTCACCCTGTGTTTGCTTGTGCCATCGTGTTGTCCTGCCCTGCTACATCTGTCCTACAATACCCCTGACTACCCCTCAGCTAACTCTGAATATACCTGAGAAAATGAAGTATCTTCAGGAGGGTTGGTTGGTGTCACCTCAAGGGATGTCACCTTCTACAAGGAAGTTCTCACCACTGTCTATTGAAAAGGGGATGAGAAGTCATGCTCAGTTAATATCAGGATGTCCACTTAGAGATTAAATTTGCACAATAAACAATGGAATGAATACTTACGAATCTTTTCAGAATAGTCCTAGCCAAGACATAATTTAATCCGTATGTTTCATTGAAGTGACATATTAATTATTGATTTTGCTTAATGAATATGCTAATATGCAGAATTCAGGAGGTTTCTGCTGCCCTGCTGTGCTCTCTAGGCCCTCATACATTTTTTAAGAGGTGTCTGTAGGAGACAGTGTCTGGGCATACGCCAAGGCACCATAATGAAGACCACATACAGAGTTCAAGGGCTGGTGCTTGTCCTTCAGGAATAACATCAGAAACTTTTTTTGTCTGACAGTTGTTCCTGAAATTTTAAATTAGATTATTCGCTTTCTCGCTGTGTAAATGGGGTAAGTTATTAGTGTTTTTCCATTCAGCTGGGGACACGAAGTAAGGTTTGACCTCATTTTCCATTTCAAAAGTGGGGAAGAAAAGTAAGTTGAAAGAAGTACAGGCCTAGTCAATATTATGTTAAAACTTAGGCAGTCTGCCTTTGCAATGAGATTACAAAAGCCATTAAGCCTTTCTGTCTTCTTGCTGGTTTTAATACTCAGGTGAAATAACCAACATGCAGAGTGGAAACAAAAAGTTTCTGCTGATGAGGCCTTGACTGTGGTTTTGAATACAGCCTCCAGCAAAGGCTGATGTTTACATTTCTTCTTTCTAAAAGGGGCCTTGGGGGGGCTCTATAGCACCTCTGGGGACCTCAGGAGATACAGTCCTAGACCTTTATTGTTGAAACCCTTTATACAGTAAAACATATTAAAATTGTGACAATTAATGGAATAATGCAGATGGAAATGGGAGCACGAGCGTGCTGGGCTTGAAAAAATACACCATTGTAAGCCTTTAAAAATGCTAGACAGAACTGTATCTTGAGATCATGTTACCATGGGCACTCAAAGAACTGATAAAATATCAACCTTGAAACTATTAACTTGAAAAGGAAAAAAGCCTCTCCTTTATTTTCTGAATACTGAATAATTTATTTTCAGTGATTGTTATTTTTCTGTTGTTTTTCAAGTGTCAGCAGAGGTCTCTCCAGTAAATCATAAGCGAAATGATGCTACAGCTGCAAGTCAAGGCCCCATGAGAAATCAAATAGTGCACAAAGAGGAGTGTCACTGAAGACTTGACCCCTGATTGTGTGTAACTGCAGCCAGTGTACTAATGAGTGAGTACAGAAGCATTATAAAAAGGCAATAATACTGACTCACTTGGACAATCAGGGTTTTTTATTTATAATTCTATTTCCAAATTCTTTAAAGTGGTTGGGAAAGTCCTTTCATTGGTGGAAATTAATTCAGGGAAGTGTAATTCTTCAGGAATTAGGATGCCAATATCACTTATTGGGATAAATTAGGAGTATGAATTCAGGACTAGTGAAATCCTAGTGTGTTGATATATGAATCACAGAATCATAGAATATCCTGAGTTGGAAGGCACCCATAAGGATCATCAAATCCAACTCCTGGCTCCACACCAACAGCAATAAAAGCTGGAAGCTGTAGCCCTTAAATCAGAATGGTTATTTCATCCTTCTCCTGGTGCACTCAGAGACAGCCTGCAGGTCAACATCTTACTGATGTGCAGCAGGTTGACACAGCACAGAGGACCAGAAGTCCAGTACTAGTCTTGAATTACATATTCTTTGTATGTCTGTCTCATTTAATTTTTCTCTAAGGAAGAAAAAGGATTTTTAGACAGGTTCTAACTGGTCCTCTCACTGGGATGTCAGATAATACATCTTTATGCAACAGGTTTGCATAAGTTTAAGTTTTGGCACAAACCAAAGTACCATATGTAGTATAAACTTGAAGAGAGATTTTCACCCAAAGCATGGAAGTGCAGTTAACATCTGTCAGAGGTTTTATGAAAAGGGAATGTCTATTTTTAGAAAAGAGTAAGTTATGTTATTCTAAATGAATGTTATGTACTGTAAATGAATAGTCTTCAGATAAACTGAAGATCACAGTTTGTGGGGGATTTTTTTCCATAGCAGAGGAGCAGATAAGATTCCTGTTTCAGCCAAGGGCAAACATTTCCTATTGATTCATCAGTTCTACAAAAAACGTGATGAGATGAATTAGTTTAAACTGGCCTAACATTTTGTAAACCAGGAGAATAAATTGCTGTGTAACAGTAGGTTTTCCTCTTATCTTCAGATCTAGCAAAAAATCCTTAATTTTTAATCATCCCTAGTCTCAGGGCATATGAGTGGATGCCTCTATGGATAATCTATTCTGCTGCAACCAGAACTCATTCCTACCAATACCACACTATAGCACAATATGCTATCCCACACTGGTGTAACATGTGTGATATACCTGACATTGTATTTCATAGTACATTACAGGTATCTTTGAGAGAAAAGTACATTTTTGGGGGTTAGTTGTGCAAAGCAGATCTCTGTGAATGGCTTCACAGAGGTTGCAGAACATCTTGCATCTTTGCTAATTGAATATATATACCTGAAAGAGCATGAAGAATTGTCTTAAGTGATTTTCATTGAATAATTAAGGGTCAGTCCTGCTTCTGGAGAGTGTCTTAAAAAATAGTCCTGAAAGTTTGGTGTAAAATCCTGGGGTTTATGACCTATACTAATCACAGAGGCATTCAGCCTACACTAGCTGATGCAGTAGCAGTCTCTATCCTTGTGAAATTTTCCTCTGTTTCCAGTGTTGTTTTTTCTCTCCCAAATTTAAGGTGCAATATGTAAAAAGTCTTGTCAGAAGCCGGTAGTGTGTGTAGAGGCAATACAGAAGGTGCTACATTGAACCAGGCTGGAGTGAAAGGCTTCTGTCTTAAAGGTAAACAAGAGTGAACTGTGTTTCTCTGGTTGCTCTTGGGGGTCAAATCAATAAGTACCCTGTTTTACTTGCTTGAAGTTTATACTTTCTGTAAAAATCTGATTTTGCTTTCCAAAAGCCTTCCTTCTCGTTACTCTGGAAAACAAATTTCATCTCCAACCCATAAATAATCACAGGGAAAAAAATAATAGCAGCCTAATTTACATCTAACCTTTCTTTTTAATGATTAATGGATACTATTTATGTAAACTGTTTCTACATTCCAGCGTGAAATGAAATTTAAATTGCAAATTTTACAGTGGTGTATTTTAACTGGTGACCCTTTCCCCAATCTCAAATTAAAAAAAAACCCAATTACATTTGTAATAAAGATGCTAATGCATTTCTTGTTTTTAGGGCACGTAGAAGTTCTTTCTGCCGGCAACTTTATTTTCCCCATCGATGAGCCAATAAAAATGTGTTTTCCAAAGAGCTCCAAGGTAGGTGTATGTGTATGTTCAGGAAGGTAACTGAAGAGTAATTCCCAGCACATGCACTTCCCAGCAGTGCTCATGGTCAAGCAAACCTATTGCCTGCTGAAGGCACGTTGTCTCTCGTCCTCCACAGTCAAGAGCAGCCCCTTAAAGGAAAGTAGGTTTTCAACACATTTATTTGAGGCATTGAACCTTTGCACTAGCCAAAGGGCTCTTCAGCAGCTGTGATTACTCAGTCCTTCAAGGCTGGTGTTGGAGATGCTCCTCTCTGCCTGCCTGCAGAGGTCTAAGTGCTGCTCTTTGCTTGGATTGCCCTTCATCCAGGGCTGCTGGGAGGGGCAAAGAGCAGAGCTCCCAGCTGAAACGCAGCGCAGGTCCCCGGTGAATGGTTTTCTCTAGCTAACAGCTCTCATGAAGATATTTGCTTTCCACAGAGCTTTTGATTTAGGATCTTGGAGGCAATTTGGTTCCAGCCAAAGCATACTTATTAAACAGTGATCTCTTTCTGTTGCTTCTAATTGTGCTCAGGACCCTCTTTGGGGATTAAAACGAGAAGGCGTTTTTATAGCTCATTGTCGCTTCATTTCAACTCTCAAGGAAGATGCAAAAGTGGTAGAGAGGAGGGAGCTGCAGTGCTTTCCCTCTGTCTCATCAGATTCAGGACTGTATTCAGCTGTGACTTTCAAAGGGCAATACAGAACTACCAGACCCCTCTTGAAAAGGCTGGTGACCACTGCAAACTGTACAGGCCTGCTGAGATGCAATTAACGTTGAGGCACTGCAAGGTCCAGTGAACTTGTCATGTAGGTTTGGAGATCTTGAAGGTAATGAGGAGAAACAGGGACTTTCCAAGTGTGTGTGAAAAATTTCACCATAACTACATACTCTTTTCTGCTTTAGGGTTTCTGGTCTGGCAAAGCATGGGCAGAACTATTTAGCTGGATGTATTTGCATTCCCATGACAGCAAACTTGAAGGAACCACATAAAAATTATTTCTTGAGAAGTCTTTTCCCACCTCTCTTTTCTTTTGAGAAGGCTTTGGTTTTGGTGGTGGGGCATGGTGGTGGTAGCTTTTTTCCTATTTTTGTAGCAATAAGCTGTCAGAAATGTGCAGGACCAGATGCTGTCTTTGTTGTGTCTATACATCTATGGGGGAAGTAGAAAGGTGGTAAGGACAAAAAATAAAATAAAAAAAGCACACAGAAAGGCAGCATGACACTGCTTGCTGACAATGACAGGAGACACATCAAAGTGCTGCTCATGCACTGTTTGCTGGTCTGTATGACCAGAGGTAAGAAAATACCTTTCTACACGTAGAGTGAGCAAATTTGTTCTGTGAAACATGAAATGTAGAACCCCAGTGTGTCATTTGAAGAGTGGCTTTGCAGAATAAAAGAGCACTTTAATAGCAGGTACATGAACCCTCTTGGTAATACTCCTGAGAAATGTGACAGAGATGAACCCAAGGAATTTCATGCTGTAACTTTTGCCTTGGCTTCTAGGAGTACCCAGTTGTTCCTGACTGTGAGAGATCTCTTTGGAGCGGGGGCATCATTGTGAGGTGGCAATTCACAGGATGCAGAGCTGGGGCTAGACTGACCTGGCCAATAATTTAACAAGTGCAATCATCTCACTTTAACTTGGATGAAACTAACTGTAAGATGCCTTGGAAGCTGTGGAGGACTCGCTGGAGAGATGTTCAAGGCACAGGAGCTGGTGGGTTCTCAGGCCAGCAGTTACCAGCAGCCCAAGTGTGCCCCAAAGATGAACTCAGTGCTGTGTGTGCATGTTGCATGGTCACTGCACAATTACTGGGTAACTCTTGTTCTTGGGAAACCCCAAATCTGAGCTTGGGGAACCTGGACTTGAATTGAAGGAAGCCCATTGCTGGTGATTTTGCTGGATCACTGGCAGTCACACTATATGCACTTAAGTGCTTTTGCAACTTTCCTCAGCTCTTATCATTAAATTCAAGAGGCCTGAAATTAGTTACCCTGACAATTTATTAGCATATAATGCTTGACCAATTCATGCTCAACCAACCTTGTAGCCTTCTATGATGTTATCACTGGCTGGGCAGATGGAGGGAGAGCAGTGGATGTCATCTACCTTGACTTCAGCAAGGCTTTTGATACTGTCTCCCACAACACCCTGATAACTCAGCTGAGAAAGTGTGGGATAGATGAGTGAATGGTGAGGTGGGTTGAGAACTGGTTGACAGGGCCCAGAGGGTGGTGATCAAGGGAGCAGAGTCTGGCTGGAGACCTGTGACTGGTGG
>VXBZ01004374.1:0-24438 GCA_013399135.1 Heliornis fulica | reverse complement strand
TTGTTTTTTTGAGGTTTGGGTTGGTTTTTTTGGGGTTTTTTGGGGGGTTTGGGTTGGGGTTTTTTTTATTAAATTGCCAAGTATGGCAATTTAATTTGGCTTGTGTTTTTGAGGTTTGGGTTGGTTTTGGGGGTTTTTTTGGGGGGTTGGGTTTTTTTTTTTATTAAATTACCATACATGGCAATTTAATAAAAAAAATCCAACCCAAACCCCAAACTTTGCATTAGGATGCATTCTTTTCAAATTTACATACAAATGTCCCTTAAACATGTCCTTAAAGCTTTTTAAAATCCATGTCTGCTGCTGTACAGAAGAATGGAAAGCAAGTCTTACTGCAAGTGGGAATTTAATTTGTCCTCAGCTATCTTAGGCACTTGAGACTGCGATTTGTGGCCTACATGAAAAATGGAGTTGTTTCATCTAGTGAAGCTCAATTTTTTACTTCGGAGAGCACATAATTTTGTAGCTGCTTTTCTGAATAATAGGATTTCACTTTATTCAATTATTTACATTTTATATTTAAGCTTTACCATTTAGTTAGTAAACCAGTTTCTTTATTACATGTAAAAGCAGAATAATTCTGTTTATACTTCCATTTCCAGGTCATTCATTTTGACCCTTTAGGTCAGAAGGGCATTGTACTGAGGTCATCTTCTCCTCTCCTCATTCAGAGCACACCTACTTTGAAGTCACTCTAATTTGCTCAGAGCCTTGGCTATTTGCTCTCTGAATATTTCCATGGATGGAGATGCCACTACCTGTCTATAAAAGCATGAGAGACCTTCATGTCCTTCAGGTGCAACTCTGGGTCCACCTCTTCTCCAGAAGAGCTCTGTAGAGCAAAAGGAGGTCACCAGAACCACTGCCTTACACCGAGGAGGATTTACTTCTGATGAATAACACAGCACAGGGAGCATGAGGCAGCTAAACACAATTTGTATTACAAAATGAATCCCTTCACTGACAAATAAAATGACCTGTCACATGGAAATTATTTGAGTTTTGGAATGGTCTGTGAAGGAATTTATTAAATCCTGTGTTTGTGGAGACCAATAGAGCCGTCTGAATCTTTCTCTGCTTTTTCCAAACAGAAATACTTCCTTTGGAATGATTCATTGTTCTTTTATGATTTAAAAAAAAATAAATAAAAATCATTGACATTTTCTTCCAGAGGGAGATTCTTATTTTGTCTTTTGTATGAAAGCACTTAGTGTTACACACGACGCATTAAAAAACTATGAGCCAAGCCTGCCCCACGTCTGAAAATATAGCAGATATTTTTTTAATGCACTTCTTCTCATTTGTCTTCTCTTTTTTTTTTTTGCAGCCTGATCAATGTTACTATATCTTTGATATCATGTCAATATTATAAATTCAGCTGCTGGTGATGGAACCATTTCTCTATAAAGATAGAGAGACAATCTCATAGAGTCCAAGAACAGAGGAATTTTGCAGAATATAAAGCAACAAAATTTAAAGACCACTAACTCTGTGTACAGTGATGGCAGTTTATAGTACCAGGGAAACTTCTGTATTTGTCTTCTCTTTATTGGGTTTTGTTTGTTTTTTTGTTTGTTTGTTTGTTTTGGTTTGGGTTTTTTTAATATATTTAAAATAAATATTATTTGCCCTTTGATTTCCTTGCCATTTCAAATTCAGGAAAATACTGTAGAAAGGTAAGATGGCTAAAGATATGCCAGATGATGGTTGTGGTGTTTTCAGCTAATGGCTAGTGTCCACAAAGGGGTTTCAAATCTCTTTTGTGAATAAATTTCACACAATGTGTCTGGTATTGATCTAAATGATCCTTTGGGTTGTCCGGTGTACGGTGAATTTTCTGATCTCCATCTAACCACTCCTCTCTTTGTATGTGTTCCATATAGAACACAAATTTTACTTTATAAAACCTTTAGATCTGATTAATTTATACTGGTATTGATACAGGAATTAAACCTATGATAGGTATTGAAAAAAATAGGTAAATGCAATGTAAAGTAGTTGTCAGTTCTTCTCTCTCCACTGGCCTTCTCCTGATCGGTCTCTGAAGGGCTGCTATTTTGATATTCAATGTTTTTTACAGGATTAGCTCTGGTTGCTGGAACGATTTCAACTCACTGTGGCTATAGCAATTGCATTATTTGGAATTAGATTACAGAATTTTCTACCGTGGAAGACACAAAGGCTGCAGACTGCATTGTTTATGAACTAAATGTGATACTGCAGTAAGTACAGGTTTTATCCAATGCAGACATGAAGGTTCCAGAAAAATCAGACAAACCAAACTCCTGCACACATCCCCCAGCCAGATGTCATTAAAAGACTACTTCTTGCAACTTCTGTTTTTAAATATCTTAAGAAGCAACAAGCTAGTGCCTTAACAACAGCATATGTGGATTTCACATATCATCTGAAAAAGTTTCTCAGCTCCATCACACTCTACTTCATTCATATGCTTTGCAGGAGTCATGATTTCAGAGTTAAATCTCACCTAGTGTCTTCTTTCAACTAATGAAAACTAATTAGGACCTCTGTTAAGATTCTGAGCAATAGCCAGATTGCAGAAGGTTTCTAGTACCAGTGAATTACTTTTTTCACTGAGAATTAATATTACTAACTTTTCAAGATTGTTTCACTTAAATGTTGTTATACTTGCTGAAGAAAAAGAAGAGAAGAGAAGAGAAGAGAAGAGAAGAGAAGAGAAGAGAAGAGAAGAGAAGAGAAGAGAAGAGAAGAGAAGAGAAGAGAAGAGAAGAGAAGAGAAGAGAAGAGAAGAGAACAAGTAAAAGGACACTACCTAAGGCCACTGCTATAGTTTGGTTGTGCCTCATTTCTCTTTAATTCCCAGTTGGTTACTACAAGTAAGTTCTTTACACTTCAGTCCCTGTGAACAGTGAAATATTGCAAATATATTTTATTATCTTTCTTTTAAATAAAATACCAAACCAAATTCTCTTCCCCTGAAGTGAACCGAGACAGCCTGAAATGCTTTGGTTCTCATCTTCAGATGTTTTGTTGATATTTTGGGTGTGTTTCTCTTTTTAGCTCTATTAATCACATATTCCTTAGGTTATATGATGAAAGGGATCTCTGAGAAGCAGGCAAGACAGAAGTATTTTTAATGCATAACTAGCTTATCAGTATTAGTTTTCCTTCCTCCCTTTAAATCACGGTTCGCCTCATAAGCTTTTATTGTGTAACATTTTATTTTCAAAACTAATCCAATTCCCTTAAAAACAAAATTCATCACATCTAGTTGCTATCACAATTGCTACAATTATGCAGGCAAACTGCTTTTCCAGGTTGTCTACTTTTTTGTTTCACAAACACTCCAGAGATGGTGGCACTTGTCACCGTGACGTGGAGAAGAACGTATGGTATACAAAGACCCCACTGAAGAAGAGGACACCACATGGCTTTAGAGGCTTACATAGCTGTGGAGTGAGAGCAGCAGATTGCTGGGCCATCCTTCTGAAAGTCCCCAACAATTTTGATGAGGAACACTTGAATGTCCACTACAAGGTATCTGCACAAGAGGAGAAGCAAACAACGGGGAGAGTAGCGTCTCATACTCTTCAGATGTGAGAGGTTGTGTGTTTACATCCATTGTCTTTGCTTTATTAAAATTATATACATATTTGTACAGTTCTCATGCACCTTTTAAGAAATGTTTTTTAACAGACTAGCAAAGTAAGTGTTTTTTTTTTCACCTTAATAACATTGGGGTATTTGTCCACAGCAAGTAACATCCTATTAACTGCAATGTTAAACTGGCCAAAGTTTTATTTTGTCCTTAAAAAAATTAACTAAAGAGGTACCAAAGAGTAAGACCCAATAGAATAATGATCTAACCCTTTAAATTTTGTGTTTTCTTGAGAAAAAGCCTTAAAAATTTTAAAAGGTAGATGTTTTCTTCTGTATCTGAGTTCTATTGACCAGACAAAACTCCTCAATTGGAAAGGAATGACTGGAAACCTTCAAAAATACCTTCTCTATGAATAAAGATAATTTGAAGAAAACTGTTAATTATGCTGAGAAAAGACATATAAAATCTACTAAATATTTTTTTATGTTGGTGGTTTCTAGGGTAACTGGGCATTAGGAGTATTCTTTGCTACTTCTGGGTGCTAAATAAATGTCAGTAATTTCTGGATGTCACAGACATTTAGCAAAGTAAGTGTTTACCTTCCACTTCTGGAGTAAAGACATTATGGTTAATTATTAAAATTTAGGTTAATATTTGTATTTATTAATATAAGCTGCTAATATTGACATCAGTATTTCACTGATTTATTTGCCCATTTTTCTTTGGCAGCTCAGCATCTCTGTTCTCGAGTTTGATTGCAACTCTTTCATGAGGTCATAAGGTCTTTTTGGAACTTAGAGAAAGGAATTAAATTTCCTATTTGTGAAGCTAAAAGGTTTGGTTTAAGTGCTACTGAAACTCATGCTTTGTTCCAACTTATTTCTTTATGCTTTTATCCCTCAAAACTCGTGCTATGAGACACGAGCACTAAATGACAATGAGTACTTGAGCAATAAAATGAGGGAAGTCTGCAGGTATATTCAAGGAGCAGACGGGTACATGCCCCTCAACATATGTAACAAAAGTTATATTACAGAGTTACAAAACTACAAAAATCACTTCAGTTTCACGTATTGAATCGTTTCAAAGAAATACTGTGCCAACAATTTGCTTTCACTTGGCAGAAGAAAGTAATGCCTGAGGTGACTCTGGATAAGAAGGGCCCTCCCACAACCACCTACCGCTCCACAAGGCCACGTCTAAGTAAGTTTGTCAGATGGAGATGAGTCAAATCTGGATGTTCTTCATGTGGCTGTTTCTAAATGAGGGAAACAGATCTTTGCAAAGAATTATTTTTCCTGTAATGTATGATGGATTTGTTCAGATTGGGAATCATAGGCACTTCCTTATCTACAAGGTTGAGCAACTTTACCTTCTGTGAATTGTCCAGAATGGAAAAGACTATCCTGATCAGTAACTAATGATCTTCTCCTGTCCCTTCAATTTAGAATCTGAGAATCATAGAATGGTTCAGGATGGAAGGGACCTTAAAGATCATTGAGTTCCAACCCCTGGACAGGGACACCTCTCACCAGACCAGGATGCTCAGGGCCCCATCCAATCTGGCCTTGAACACCTCCAGGGAGGGGGAATCCACCACTTCCCTGGTCAGTCTGTGCCAGTGACTCACCAAATTGATGCAGTACAAGTGATAAAAAAACTTCCCCAGCTTCTGCTTGCAACCATCTTGGTTTTTAACACCATCTTGGTTTTTAACGATGATCCTGCCACTGTATTGAACAGGAGGGAAATATTGCTGCATGATGGAAATCCACGGGGTCAAGAACTGTGTGAATGATCCAATCCAAGTGAGTAAAAGCTTTGAAAATTGGTCCTGTGTTCATCTTCGCTGGGCTTTGCCTCTGACAATATGAAAGGAAATTATAAATGCTTGTTGAGACAAGCGTTACTCATGTTCGCCATTTGTGCCAATTTGCTGGCTGTGCTCCTAATTAATCATTCCTTTAGGCTCCCATTTAAGTTTCTGACAATTGCTAACACATGCTTTCCAAAAACTGCACCCTATAGACTGGCACTGTTTGTGGGTGTTTTCAGAAGGAGAGGATGTGGCCATGGTAATGCATTCCACAGCGCTTTGAAATGAATTCCCAAGTGCTTCAATCATTATTCTCTGCTCTAGGCCAAAAGCAAACATTGTTCTTACTGAATGAGATGAGAGTTTCATTTACCAGCAGTGTGATATGAAAATACCCAGATTCCATTAAGCTGGGTGTATTTAAATGAAATATTATGAAAATGGAGATTATGTAACCCTCTGCATGAAATAAATGCAGCCTGGAAGGAAAGGTGTCCATGCTAAATAGTGTTATCTTTCCATGGTGTTCGATTGCTGCTTGCCTTTGTGCAGGAAGCAAGAAGCAAGGGTGGTGACCCCCCTCCCCCCACCTTTTAGTGCAGGCTCTGCAAACATGAGTTTGAGTATACAGACATGAGAAGTCTGCAAGGCTCTTCCCTTGCTGTGTGAAGGACAGGCACAGGGAAGAAAAGACACTTCTTCCCAGCAAAAGTCTCTCAAATGATACAATAATTAGTCAAAATACCCAACCAGCCTTTGGAGAAAGGGCTGGAACCAGGCAGGACCTGCCTGGATGTGTCAGTCACTACTTTGTGAAGTCAGGCTCCAACTTGCCTGCTTGCTCTCTCAAGAAATCTTTAATTTTTTTCCTATTTTGTGAAGATCATCTTTCCTGGTCCCTTGGTAGAGTAGACTTGTTCTCACTTGGGAAGAGTAGGAAACTTCTGGGCAAATGACTATCATCTATAGTTATTTTCTGTTGTTTGTTTCTTTCTTGTTTTACTTCCAGGGTCACTAACAAAATACTTCTCCAGTCATGAGTGAAGGCATGGGAGGAAGATGAGGTTTTGTTTCAGTCCTCAGTTTCTTACCTAGTTCTACATAAAGGACCAACAAAGCTCATTGGGTTTCATCCAGAGCCTGAAGCTTTCACTGTGTCCAGATCTCGTTCTGGGTCCCCCATCCCCTAGTGCAGTGTGGTGCAGTGCACACTTCTCTCCCCTAATATTTGGCCCTTAATCTTTCTGCCTGCATGTCAATATATGGTGTTTTTGTATTCTTTAACACCACAATGCATTTCAGGCAGAACTTTGTTGTGGTTTTCTGGGCTGTTTCTAGTGGCACCGGTTGGTTCGTTGCGACGTGCTATCACATGTACTGGAAACAGTGAGATTGCAAAGGGGTAATTATTGATAGCAAGTGGCTTGTTTCCTGAATTGATTTGCATTGTCATGTAAATCAATGTGAGTGTTCACGAAGCTGAGATAGGTGTTAGTCTGACATGACAGCTTCTGAAGTGATGGGCTTCTCTGCCCATCCCTCAGGTCTTGCCTGGCGTTCCCGAATACATAAAGCGTTGGAGAGAAAATGCGACTCCAGCGTATCTGTGCAGTGTAATGCAATAAACATAATGTAAAAGCCATGTCTGCCTCAGTCTGTGGAGAGCTGGAGACAGCAGCTCTCAGTCCAAGGCTGCCTGCTCACTTCAGTGGAGCCTCATTCATACCCACCACGGTAATTTCTTTAGCGTTCAGCAAACAGCGATGTATTCCATGATAAATTTTGTTCTCTGGAGACTTCCCTCCTTGCACTTAAAGTTTTATGCAGAATGTATTATTTTTAGAAACCAGACTCATCCCTGAATTATGCTATGTTCAGTTACTACTGGTAAAGATTTTTAATTAGGATATAATGGTTTTGTGCATAACGTACTGATTTGGGATGTGAGACGCCTCGGCTCTACTGCTGATTTCATCACAGACCTGCTATTTACTCACAGACTTATTACTTAATTGTGTCTGTTTCTCTTCTATCCTTTCATCTGCCTTATCTCTCAAATGTTTTAGGAAATGGGATTTTTTTTTCTCCTGCTGAAATATGTAGAGCAAACACAATGCAACTCTGATCTCATCAAGGGATTTCAGTCCACACCGTGTAGCATTTATAATACTCATGGTTAATAACGTATTCCAGATGGGTGTACTCAAGCCCAATTCCAAAATTTAAAGAAGTTGGCAATTTCTGAAACAATTTAGATCTTTAAAAGAAAGAAAAATTAAAAAAAAAAGTATTTGTGTTCCTATGATGATGTTCTGGTAACTCAGCTCCCAATGATCCTATAATGACTTGACTGCAAATCTGAGCGTATTGTTGAGCAGCTCTATTGACGAGTGGAGCTGCTCGTTTGCAATGTTAAGAGTGTGTAAGAGCTATTGAATGGGAATAAAATATAAGAAATCGTGTTCTTTTCATTGTTTTGAAACACTGGTTTGTGATCTTGCACACAAATCTTTGCCATGTATAGATGATTTCTTATTTCTGACCCTTACAGGAATGAGTTTTTTAGGAAATGGGATCTTACAAGCAATTTATACTAACCCTCAAATCAGGTAATTTCAGTGAAAATACTGTCATGTTCTTTGAATTAGTTGCCTCACTATAGGCTGCTATATGGAAAGCCATGTCATTTCAGGCCTTCTTACTGTCTTTTAATTATGTGCAAACCAAAATTAATGAGCCAGTTCTCCACATGTGAAAAAAGTCAGCAGTTTTTGGATATTTCTCTACGTACATTTCACAGATTCTGACTGAGGTTAGGAAGCTACTGTATCATGAATTAATCTCATTCTGGAGGAGATGTCTAAGAAAATTAGGTGATTACTCTCTCAGAGTGCCTGTTTCTCTCCAATGTTGGTAGGAGCAGTGCGAGCAAGTAGCTCAGATGAATTGCCTGGCGTTGGGTAAGATGAATACCTTGGTGATAGACTCATGAGAGATTCAGGTCTGGGTGTTCAAGATGGATAAAGAAACCTGCCTCTGTGACTCTAAGGACAACTTCTTTTGCTGGGAGCACCCACATTTAGAAGGAGTTTTCTTGTATTATAAGAAAGTTAGAGACTGTGCTTAAAAAAAACCCAAACAATTAAACTATTCCTGAAAATAGGATTCTCAGGTCCTAGGATTTTGTCTCAATGAATGTGGGTGAGGTGAGTAAACATATGTTGAGTGTTTTTATGTTTATAATTGCCCCTTTTTCTGGCAATTTTCTGAAACACTGGAAGAACCTTTGAAAACCCTATATTACTGTTTTGACATCAAATATTACAGAAGAGATAACCCTGAATGTAAGTCAACTAGGATGCTGGGAGGGAGTGCAATTTCTGCTCATGGACTAGTACTCAGTGTAAGACTACTTCAAGCAGCCAGCAGTAGTAGCAACAACCTATTGAAAAGCTAAGAAAGTACAATCACACAGGTCTGCAAAGTCCCTGGTAAGGGGTGACATGGTCTGGGTGGCACTACATGATGTACTTTGTGTCGTATAGAAGCATTTCTTATTTTCTGTGGTTAATGGGTTAATTTTCTGCTTGTCAGTGGAGACAATGCACAACCAAATTGCTTGTCCCAAGGCAAATTCTAATTTTTAATACTTTGTTTTTATTGGAACAAAATGTCTGAAGTATTTGTAGAGAAAACAGGCCTCTAAAAGATCACCTGAAAATCACCACAAATTTTGTTTTGACTTGGTCTGATAGCAATCCTATGATTGCCTGGTGTCTTGTCTGGGTATGGTTTGAGTTGTGTGAGGATCCTGAGGAGCCACTTGCCATAGAGTGATTTGCAACACTGGGTTACAACTGCAGCAGATCAAGATTTGGTTTTGGCTGTACAGAAATGTACCTTCCATTGCCCTTTCCAACCTATCTTTGAATTTTGGGCAGCTAAATTGTGAATCAGAAGGCTCACATCCTTGGTGGCCCTCAGAAATGTCCTAGAAGGCTATATAGTTTGCCTTCAACTGCTGGTTATCAGCAGAAGATTTCCAGTATAGATACAGGTACCTCTGAAATGCTTCTGGAGATTCCTGCTGCAAGGCCAAGCTAAACCTACTTATTCACCACTTCTTGGAGGAACTACATCATTTTTCAGTGATCTGGTAAACAGCTAACCACACATACCGAGGTGTGTTTATTTGCCCTCTAAGGGCAGGAATCACATGTGGACATCCCTCCCATGACACTGTAGCCATCAGCCCATTAAGAGTTACTCATAAAAAGCACTGATGAAAGTTGTCCCTGCTACCAAACCTGTCAGGTAAACCAAAGTTCACGTAAGCTGGTGCTGCAAGTGTCAACCTGAGGGTGATGGATAGTGCTTGGTGTACAACCTGAGCAGGTTGGGAGGTAGGAGAGGCTGTACCAGGTGCACAAGGATCTAGATAAGGCTTGAATGAGAAAAATCTCAGACAGGTTTCCCTGTAAAAGAATGATAAGGATGAAATGTCTTACATAAGCTGTCTTGTCATGATACAAAAGAGCATAAAGACCTGGCAGAGAGCACAGAGACCATAGTTAAAACCTTCTGGAGTTTTATGTCATTCCATTTACTCCCAGACACACGTGAAACTTTAAAAGTCACTAGACCAAATATGCAGCTTTTCTTGGGTCCAGGAAATCTGTCAAGTTGTCTCAACCCATCTGTGCTTGCTCTTTGAACCAGTGGGCTGGGACCTCCGATGCAAGAGTCTGTTGGGACCTAGACACTGACGCACCACCACCCCCTCAAGAAGAGCAACAACCCCCCGGTGATCACCAAGCACCATGGCAAAAGACATTAAATGGTCACAGCACACCCTGGGTGCAATCCGTGGTGGGACCAAAGGGTGAAGGGAGTGCTTCAGATGGGGACAATGTGGCTTCAGGTAGATTCACTTTGATTGCTGTAATGGATTTGACTTGTTTGGAGCAAAAAGAGATGTTTTGCCGTAGGGAAAACACTTAGTTGGAGAATTTCCGCTCAGTGCGACTCGCAAGGAAGCTTCTTCGTTTAATCAAACACTTGTCAAGCACACTTCACACGTCTCTCACAGCAATTAAAGGAACCATTTTCTTGGAGTAAGGAAAGCATTTGGCTAGACATTATTTTAAATATAAAATATGACATGTTTTGTCAAGAGTATCTTTAAAATGACAGTCTTGCTTCACTCTCTGATTTTCTCCCCGTGACTGACCAGTTAGAACCGAAATCACAGTCAGGGCAATAATTTAGCATGTTTTTAATTAATTTGCTATTTGCCTCTGATATTTTGCTCAATAAAAAAAACCCTAGAATATATTTTTTTTCCCTGAGAAAGGGCTAGGTATCAAAATTCAGACACCACCGTGGAAAGGTGCAGTACATTTATGACCTTGTGTGATTAGTGATCTCTGAATCTAATCTTAAGGTACTTTAATGGACTATAATTATCTACAGTGTATAGTTACTGCCTTTCCCGAGATTGATTTAAAATTGCCTCAGGAGTCAAGTGCTGTGTAATTATCTGATAAGAACTAAACTTGATACTCTAGCTGGAAACTTTTGGAAACACAAAAATAAATATAGCTCGGGACAAAACTTACTGCTGGCCAGCTTCAAAAATGAAATCTGTTCTCACAGGCTGTCTCTGCCACAACAGATAAAGAAGAAAAGGGGAAAACCTTACAAACATTTTCCAGATATCAGCCTAATTTAGCAAACTTAGTGGAAGGTGGGCTTGCCCTCTGCCACGGATGTTCATACGGAGTCATGAGCAGAAGAGAAGGTGCAAGAGAGATATGTGGGCACTGCTTACCCAGATGCTAGGCTGTAGGTTTTGTAATATAGTAAACAAGGTACTAGGGAGACTGTGTTTATGGAAATAAGGGGGGGAGGGGGAGGGTAGGCCTTCTGCCAGTTGCTCCCTGCCTCTGTGAGCATTCATTCAGTACCAATGCCAGTTCTCAGAAGACAACTGGGTTGGTGAGATGTTCTCGCTGGAGCTGGTGGCACAGCTAGAGCCAATGCCATTTCAGAGACCCCCCAAATTAGCACATTGTGCTGGAAGAACTGGACCTATCAGTAGTCAGGGATTCCTTGAGAAGGTTGCTGTCAGAGGCAGAATGGGACAGTAGTCTCCGTTTCTGCGTTGACTGCAATAAATTGGAGTTTGTATCGAGTTAATGAGATGTCATCTCAAGGAATAATTGATTCTGGTATTCTCTAAGAATATGAAGATACATTTATCCCTCTCTGCTGGGACAAGGAAGAGTGGACTTCAGGGTGGGCTTCAGAATACTGAGTTCATAGAATCACAGAATATTTCGGGGTTATAGGGACCATAATGATCATCAAGTTCCAACCCCCTGCCATGAGCAGGGACACGCCTCACCAGACCAAGCTGCTCAAGTCCCCGTCCAACCTGGCTGTGAACACCTCTAGGGAGGGGGCATCTGGTTTTTCTTTCTTTTTTTTTTGCTGTTAGCCTGGCTTGGCTATGGCTGAAATGCTGTGTTTAGGAAAATGGGGTGTGATGATGAGCTGCAGAGTGGGCTGAGCTTCTCCATGTTCAACCGTAGTGATGCCTCATTGTCCAACCTGCATTGACAAGAGTTTGCATCAATGGTATGATGCTGAGAATAGTCATCCTGTGCCTTCAAAGGCTTCAGGAGCTGACAACAGTCAAGCTTAGGGCAGGAGCCATGTGCTATATATCCCTGAACAAACACACTTCATGTAAGCAAGACCATGGTTAAAGTTGAAAGATACAGTAATGGACAACATGAAGCCTGGAATTACAGAAACCTTTTAACCAAGCACTCACTGTCTGCTAGAGCATATTTCCACTCCCTTTAGGTGTTAGTGATTTATCTTCTGGGTTATCTAAATAGAAATTACAGTGCAATGAATAAAACCTAATCTATCTGTAAATCATGGAATAAAAGATATCATGTTTTCAGATTCAGATCTGCAGACAATGCAGATGTTTCATACCTCTGAGACAAACCAGCTAATGATGCACTGAAGAATGATGCAATATTATCCTATGACAAAAGGGAGGTCTTTAAGATGGATGACGTGTTGGTTATCTCATGCATTCTTCTAAGTGATCATTTTCTAACACACAAGTTGTTGTACCTTCCACAACAGAACTGAATTTAAGACTTTTTCATGATGAATGAAGGTAAATCAGTCTTTGAGATGGAAGGTGTTTGTTGCTTATGAATCACTGGCTGTGCTTAGATTACAGCTGGTGTAGGCAGGAGGCAGTCTGTGTGCACTTACTGCTTCAAAAAGGTAAATTTCTCAAAGTGAAAGGCTCTAAAAGACAAAAATCAGTTGAAAGGAAAATTTAAGAGAGCAAAAGGTGAGTGGAGTTGAGAGCTTGGAGGGCATCCCCACCAAAATGCCACCAAGGCGAAGGAAGGAAGAAAGTAAAGAACCATTTCTTGTTTAAAATCTTGTCTATTTCAGTGGAGAATCAAAGGAAAGAGTTAGAAATAAAGAGAAAACCAAACCAAACCAAACCAAACCAAACCAAACCAAACCAAACCAAAACAAAACAAAACAAAACAAAACAAAACAAAACAAAACAACAAAGGCAAGGAAAAATGGAATGAAAAAGGAAATTAGCTGGCAATATGATATGGAATCTTAAAATTACTGAGGAAGAGCCACACCTGACAGAAGGATTTTCTTATGTAGCTTTGGAAGGAGAATCCTTTGCAGTGTTACAGGCCCACTGGTAGGTGAGGATGATAACATCTCTAGTAGTGACTCAGAGATGGCAACATGCTTAAATATTTAAAAAGAACAACCCTGTGCATCAAAGTTCACATGTCATCTGAATATTTCCAGCTTGGTTAGCATGACATCAGTTGTGGATCTGAAATGGTATTCAATTAATACAGAATGAGAGGATGGGACTAGAATGTACACCAGAGAGCATGGTTTGTGGAAATAGGGTCTTGCCAAGCAAGGCTTGTTTAATCATGATGAGATTACAAATTTAGGTGGTAAAGGGAGTGGTGAGCTTGATATACTGAGTCCAGCAGAGTTTTGTAAGGCATTTAACCTAGTTTGCATTGTGCACTGGAAAAGAATTAGAGATACCTTATCAGGGAAGTTCACATTAATAGGATTAAAACCTGACTGACACAGCTGAAGATGTAGTTATTGTAAAATAACCACCAGATTTTATTCATGACTTTATTTTCCCTCCATAACTGGGGTCTGCATGGGTTAGGAGTAGTCAGAAGCTATTCTTTATCTCAAAAAAACCCAAACCCAAACAGATAAAGCAGGAGATGACAGGATTGATGCACTGGTAAATAGTTAGGAGGCTTGGGAATGATCTAGATAGCTTGGTAAGTCAGCCTGCTCAAAATGAGTTTGCTTTAATATCATCAAATTAAGGTCAGGCAAGGTTTATATCTTTTTTTTAATAACAATTTCAGTAGCTGGGAAAACCCACAATTTTCAGGTGTATAAGCCCTTCCTAGGCTCATACCTATAGGACCAAGGAATGAAAATCAAACCTATAAACTCGGTTGCCTTCAGATCAGTTAATACCATTAAAAAAAAAGAATCAGAACAAAACCCTCAACCAAACCCCCAAAAAGTGGAAGCAGTAATTTAAGGCTTCTTGTCAGCCCAGATTAAATTTAATCTTTGCTGTAATGATGAAATACACCCCTGACAGAGAGAGGGTGGAATATGACTGGGAGAAGTCAAAGGGGCTTTCAGGGGACTAGAAGAGTCCGTGGACTCCCATGAAGGTCCTGTTAAGGACCAGTTTGCTGCTAAGGCAGTGGTGGCAAGGTGTGGTGGGGGTTAATCCCAGCCTCTCATCCCTCTTCTAGGACCCTTTCCTTCATCTCCATGGTTCTGAGGAGATTGGGATGCCTGACCACGTCTTGCTGCTCCTCAGTGTGCCGAGCAAAGTGTCAGCTCAGGAGTGATGCTGCAGTTTCACAGGGGTCAGCAGCCAGCAGAGTTCAGAGGGGAGAGGCCTGAACTCTCCCCATCCCGGCTTCAGACCCGTGTGCTGGCTGAAGTGTTCACTGCAGTACAAATCCAAGCAGGGTTGGTTTAGATTTTTGTTCTGGATATATAATTTACTAGTTGTTTTGAAGCAAATGTCACTTTCTTTTTATATTTACGAACAGCTGGGGATCATGAGGCAGCTGTTTAAGGAACCGTATTTACTTTGAGACGTAAACAAAATATTGAAGTGCCCTCCAGAAATCTCTGTGCTCACACAAACATCTCATATTCTGTATTATTTATATGTGTGAGTGTGTGGGTCGCTGTGGCTTGTTTCTCTCTGATACATTAGCTCTCCCTGTGTGACAGGCTCTCTCTAGATAAAGCAATCTGCAGAGAGTGGCCACACTCTTGCTGGAGGGCCACTCCACCAAAGTTGTCACAGGAAAAAAAAAAAAAAAATCCCTTTTTCTTTCCTCTTAGATGAGGAAGGTGAAAGAAAAATAAAAAATCTCCTTGAACATGAACTTTCCAGCATAAACTCTTCAGATTTTCCTCATGAAAGAAACAAGGAAAATTAAAATAGGGATTTTTCACAACTAGGAAGAATGTGATGGGAAGATGCGACGCTGATAAACAGGATCCTGTTCTCCTTACTCATGCTGAGCACCAGCAGGCAGGAGAAGACACGTTTTCCTTCATCCCATTACATATACATGCTTGCAGCCTTAAAATTCTCCTCTCCTGCCCACTGCAGAGATTGCCATTGACCTCTGTGCCATTCACATTTATGTTAAAAAGACAGAGAAGAGGAAACTCTGTTCTGGAAGGTTAATTAGAGCGTTCAAGGTTTCTAGATTGGAGCTCTCATTTTCAGTAAATGATTCCATGTAGTGTCTGATGACAGCCTTTCTAAGGGCTTTCCTGGGGCTTGTCAGAGGGCTGGGTGGGAGAAGCATGGAGCACATCTTCTGAATACAGAACAACAGCTTGTCAATTTGGATGAAAGTTCTGGCAAACTGGCCGACAGGTGTGTTAGAGAAAGGTGGAGGGAGTGACCCAGAGCGATGACTTGGTAGCTGTTTCCAGAGGGTTTGCTCATGCAGGAGTGGGGAAATGCCCATGAGCTGCATCCAGGAGACTCCAGGGCTTTCCTGACTCACACCTCAGGAATTTTGGCCCTTCACCTCTGCAAGAATGGGCATGATATGTTAGCAGGAGTCAGCTTACCCGAAACATGGGGTGCTTTTTGTAATCCTTCCAGCTTTGGCTAAGACCAGAAGAAGGGTATAAGTTCACTATGGCATTCTAGATCTTCTGGTTATGCCCACATGCAGGGAAACTGAAGAGGGATGAAAGTAACAGGGAATTAATTTAATGAGGCAGCTAAATCACTCCTCTGTCATCACCACCAGTCCCTTGGCAGGTGGGATGGAGACAGGGCTCACCCAGATCAGCAAATGGGAGAAACCAGAAAGGCCAGTGGGAAACACGACGCTGCCTGGGGACCACAACAGGCTCTGAGATGGGGCTCATGAGAGGCTTGAGCCTCTCTTGTTAAAAGGTCTTCATCACACAAGCAGCAGGAGCCTCACCATCCTCCCTCCCACTCCTGGCTTCTATGTTATGGCTGTGTCCATCTTGGGTGGCTTGTGTCTCCATCTGGGCTCTTCTCCTGAAGTGATTGACATGCATCTAGCAACGATATTTATTCTCCAGATACACTAACCTTATAAACCTGGTGTTCTGAGACAGCCTAAGTTTATATTGACTCAAACACATTATAAATTTGCGTTATATCCATATTATCAGAGGGAAAATTTTATGATTACATGACAAGATGCCAGGAAAAACCCAAACAATCCGAGACCTATGAAAATCAGCAGTATGTGCTGAGAAAAATCAATAAGTAATTTGCCCAGAGAATCCCAAAGAGGATGTGTGGCTTTTTGAGACTTAGAATAACTTTTGCTTATTGATTCCTAAGATCTCCCAAACAGGGGGAAATATAAATGCTGGGATCCTGCTCCTCTGGAGTTCAGTGGGAGGAGGATCAGGCGCGGAGCTGCCTGCTTTGGGATTTAGAAAGGTAAGCTCTGCTGCTTAATGAAACTGTTTAATTAGAAAACTTTGTCACAGCCTATATGTGGCTCGAAGGCAGTTTTATCAAACAGGCTGAATAATTCTCTCCAACCATTAAGGCTGATTGGTATTCTTAGCTTTGAAGGGAGAGAAACACAGAAAGCACCGATAATGAGAGCTGGGCGGCAGTCAGGGAGATGCCTTTGTAGGGTCTCTTTGAGTCTTTGTCTTTTGAGAAGGTACTTGTGCATTCTTCAGGCAATTTTCCACCTTACAAGCCAAAATTAAACTGAAATATTCATAACTACATATTTTGTCTGGGTTTGAGTCAAGACTGTGCTAAGCCAGAGTGTTAAATCAGAACTAGTTTAATTCAGTATGGCCGTGCAGGTAACCGTGCCTGCTTTTAACTAGCTAAACTCTGGGTTCACATCAGGTTTCTTATTTCCATTTTTAAAGTTTCTTATTCACACTGCTGCTTAATGAAGGACAGGAGGGGCTGTCCACAAGCAAGAGAGATAATCCTCTTATTCCTAATGTGTCCAAGGATCAACCTTGTATTATTTCTTGATTTTTTAAGTATGTGTCCAAAATAATAAAAATTCATGTGATAAGAAAGCAAAAAGTTATTTCAAACACACTTTCCTTTGTTCCTAAAAATGTCATTATTTTTGCATTCCAGTTATTCCAACAATCCTCCTGACTTAGTATGGGGCATGATCTAATTTTACTACTGCATACCTCCTGTCCCCATCCTCCTATACTCAGGCTCATTTCCATTACATCACAGGACTCCTCTCAGACAGAAATGGGCTGGGATATACCACACTGTGTAACAAAGAAAGATGGTGTCTGAGGAACAACTAGGTCAAAGTCAGAGTGATGAAGCAGATTGCTGGATTTGGATGTACATCTCATCCACTTCTTTCAGCTTCATGTTCAGCATGACAGATTACTTTTGGTTTTTTTATGGGTGACCCTGACTACTCAAAATGTCCTTTGTTACCACTGTTGTCCATTGCCTCTTGTGCTTCTTGCTGCACAAATCTGAGGGTGTCTAGCTTGAGCTTAGCTGAAGTCTTCTCTTCTGAACAGTGGCAGCTCTCTCAACCTGTTAGATGTCATATACCAGATGTTTCAGCCCCTTTGTAATATTCATGGCCCTTGGCTGGGCTCTCTCCAGTATTGGTGGCTGACAGGTTGGCCATGAGCCAGCAGTGTGCCCTGGTGGCCAAGAAGGCCAATGGGATCCTGGGTGGCATTAAGAGGAGCATAGCCAGCAGGTGGAAGGAGGTGATCCTCTCCCTCTGCTCTGCCCTGGTCAGGCCTCACCTGGAGTCCTGTGTCCAGTTTGGGCTCCCCAGTACAAACCAGACAGGGATCTCCTGGAGAGTCCAGTGGAGGCCACAAAGGTGATGAAGGGCCTGGAGCATCTCCCCTGTGAGGAAAGGCTGAGTGAGCTGGGGCTGTTTAGCCTGGAGAAGAGAAGACTGAGAGGGGATCTCNATTCCAGACCCGTCTGGACACCGACTTGTGCGACCTGCTCTAGGGAACCTGCTCTGGCAGGGGGTTGGATTCGATGATCTCTGGAGGTCCCTTCCAACTCCTACAACCCTGTGAATCTGTAAATCTGTGTCTCTCCTGTACCATGGAGCCTGGACCTGGACACTGCTCCAGGTGTGGTTCCATCAGTGTTGAGCAGAGGGGAAGGATCACCTCCCTCGACAAGCAGACAACACTCCTCCTGGGGCAGTCCAAGACACTGCTGGCCACCTTGATTGCAAGGTCTTGCTTCTGGCTTATGGTCAGCCTAGTGTGAACCAAGACATCCAGGTCATTATCTGTCAAGCTGTTCTCCAGCTGGTTGGAACTCAGCCTGCTCCAAGAGTATTTCAACCCAGGGGCAGGACTTTGCACTTTCCTTTATTGCCTTTATTGAATTTCAGGAGGTTCATGTTTGCCCATTTTTCCATTCTGCTGAGGTCTTTCTGAATGGTGTCCAGACCTGCCAGCATATCAACTACTCTCCCCAGTTATGAATCATCAGCAATTTTGATGTAAGTGCACTCTAACCCATCATCCAGGTAATTTAATAAACTCACGGAGCAATACTGGCACCAGCAATGACTCTTGAGGGATAAGACTGAATTTACAAGTTGCCTTTCTTAAAAAGAATCCGTGGAGTTTTACAGTGTCTCCTGTTTCTGATCATGATGACTCTCTTTGTGGACAGCCACAGCAGTTGCAAGGCATGAGCAGCCTCTCAGATGTAAATGGTGAGTGAATTATGCTGCACCTTCTTAGTGATAACAATTTCAGCCTCTCACAGTGGGTTAAAGGACACCAACAACATGAACAACTTTGGTATATTTATTGCATTTTGGTATTTGTTTTCAGGACATTGGTGTCAAGGTTTGATAATAGGTTTGCCTTAGCAGTCCTAAGAAACACAAAGAGAGGTCCATAGCCCCAGTGTCCTTGCTCACCCTGTAAGGTTAGGTGTTCTGAATGCTGTGCCCCAAAGATTTCTCTGTCCCTCTGTAACACCAAATAACTTCCATTGGTCTCATCCCAAGGATACTCATGGAATTCATAAGGGGAGAGCATATTTTCCTTTAGTGACTCACAGTTATACAGTTCAGGAGAGAATGTAACATTTTGTGAGATAAACTCAGGCAACTTCCCTCCTCACTCATGTGGCTTTTGGAGATAAAGTTCAGCACTTCTGCATGGTTCCCCTCTTCTATGGGGTAGCTGGTGTGGGTAGAGCTTTGAATGAGTATATATTAATTTAAAAGCATAAATTTTTCATTTTTTGAGATTGTCTCTTAAAATGGAAACATCATATCCTTGGGGTTCTAAATAAGACACAAAAGAACCTTTTCAGCAGCTGTTTTTCAGTGAAACTAAACAGGTAAGAATGTTTTTTCTCAATTTGAAACACTGATTTACTGCATCTACAATTCCTACCGCTAAAAATCTTTAACTGGGAAGTAGGACATGAAAATCTTCTAGCTAAAGCCTTGCAGATGCTTCACAGTGGGCACTGTATCCCACTTCTGATGAAGGAGTCTGTGTGGGAAAATAGCTTTGTGAAGGCAGGACTCTTGCAGTCATGCAGCCGTGTCCAGAAGAGGACAGTTTGCTGAGTTTTGAGGACCCTGCTGTAGGAGCACTGTATTGGTGGCTGAAGCTGTCCTCCTGCTTTTGGCAGTGTTATTTCTTTAGGAAAAATAATAAAAGGTGATTAAAGAGGACAGATAAAGCTTCAGTCTGTAGATATCTCCTTTATCTAATGCCTGGGATGGTGCTACCTTTGTGGGGCCCTTTCCAAGGAGGGGATGGTGGAAGGGGTGCTTCTTGCCAAGTTGGGTCTTGACAGATGAGGTGGTTTTCTTATGGTGCTGCACTTCTCAGGGCTTCTCTCAGAGGCCAAGTCAAACCTCTGGCTGAGTGATCTGCTGGGCACATGTGAACTCTTTGAAACAGAGCAAGGAGCTACTGCTAATGGAAGGTGTGTGATGGACCACTCTGCTTGGTTTCCTCCTTGACTGCGCCATCCACAGGCCAGAGTTACTTGTGCTCCTGCACTGAAGCCCCCACTCAGCAAGGACTTCAAAGTGTATGAATAATACCATTGAAATCATGTGGTTATAGAAAGAAGAGAGAGATGGGATGTCATTCAGAGGGACCTGGACCAGCTACAGAGGTGGGCCCATGCAAAGCTCATGAAGTTCAACAAGGACAAGTGCAGCATCCTGCCCTTGGTTCAGTACAATCCTCTGTATCAATACAGGCTGGGGGATGATGTGATAGAGAGAAGCCCTGAGGAGAAGGACTTGGTGGTACTGATGGACACAAAGCTGGGCATAAGCCAACATCCTACACTCACAGCCCAGAAGGCCAATGACATCCTGGGCTGCATCATCAGAAGTGTGGCCAGCAGATTGAGAGATGGAATCCTGCCCCTCTGCTCTGCTCTGGTAAGACCTCACCTGCAGTGCTGCATCCAGCTCTGGAGCCCTCAACACAAGGACATGGACCTCTTGGAGCAGGTCCAGAGGAGGCTACGAGAATGATCCGAGGGCTGGAGCACCTCTCCCCCAAAGGGAGGCTGGGAGAGTTGGGGTGGTTCAGTCTGGAGAAGAGAAGGCTCTATGGGAGACCCTGTAGAAACCTTCCAGTACCTGAAAGATGTCTACAAGAAAGCTGGGGAAGAACTGTTTGTGAGGGCATGGAGGAGCCCAGGATGAGGGGTGGTGGGTTTAAACTAGAGCAGGGCATAGATTAGACATTAAGAAGAACGTCTTCACTCTGAGGGTGGTGAGACACTGCCACAGGTTGCCCAGAGCGGTGGTGGAGGCCCCATCCCTGGAGACATTCAGGGTGGATGAAGCTCTGAGCAACCTGACCCAGTTAAAGGTGCTCCTGCTATGAACACGTGCTGTGGATGGTGACATCAGCTCATTTCTGACCAGTTGTGCACTGGGGTCACAGGGTGCTGTGATACCCCACACTTGCATGGTGTGCAGACATCTCAGTCCAGCACAGAGGAGTGGCCAAACTGCAGGGGTGGCTCAGTGATCCTCTCAGTGTCAGTCCTCTCAGGACTCCACTGTTTGTGTTTTTATCAGTCATTATTTCTCAGTGCTGTAGCTGTCCAGACTCACTGGTGAAAGCAGTCTGCGAAGGTAGGAGCAACCAGCAGAGCACCTGGGTGACAATCCTTCAGACTTCAAACCTCCAGCAAAAAAATCTCTGCAATTCATGTCCTCCTTTCAGTGAAAAGATTTTGTCATTTTTCTGGAGCTCTGGTAGAATCTGTCTACAGTTGCCATAATTTTCCTAACTAGTTACAGACATGGAGCTAAAACACCTCACAAGGATGAGGTAAACTGCAATTTCTCTTGCCTGTCCAGCTCAGGCTGCTGTAAATGAAAATATCCATAATAGTATATCTGCTACTAAAAATCACTGTCACATGACCTCCAGTGCCTTAATAACAACTGCAAATCAGATATTAAATTTTTTTTCACAGTGCTGGAAAATTTCATCCTCTTATTTCTTTTTTTTTTTTTTGGTTATATTTTAAGTTTGTGCTATTAGACCAGGCTCTGGCATTTTGCTAAGTAAGAAAGTAAGGCTGCTGATTCGTGTAACACCTGTCATTATTTAAAAGCAGGCCAACAGCTTTAATAAAAACCTTTTTTTTGCAGGGGAAAGGAAGAGCTGTATTTCACAGGGTCTGGTGGGGAAGCAGGCATCTCCATTCCCTGCTTCCTCTGCTTACCATGTGTTGGTGCTGAATCAAAAATCACTGCTCTCACCACCCCCAAACTCTGTCTCTTGGTGGCTGGGAATTTAAACAAGTGGCTCCCAAAACAGTCTCTTAACCCATCTTCTCATGCTCATTAGCTTTCTTCTTCCCACTATGTTTTATTGGGAATGCTATATGCAGTTTGTTACAATATATGTTTTGCCACATTCAATTTCCTCCTATATATTTTGGCAGCTGGGTAATAGATGGCTTCTCCCACTCAAATACATGAGGACCTTAAATTATGAATAAATTTGCCTTCATGTTTGGGATTTTGGGGTTTTTTGGAGGGTTTTTGTGGGTTTTTTTGAGGTGGGTGGATTTTCTCTGCAGGGAAATGATTCTCCCAGGTCTGAGCTCCTCAGGGAGCACAGTGGGAACCGTGTAAAGTGACCAAGGAGATCATGAGTACCTGCAGCAGAAATACATCACGTGCTTCATCATGATGGAAACACAGCTGGAGGAAGAGGACAGTGTCTTACCTCAACCTCTCCATGTGTAGAGGCAGTAGGTAGGTGCAGAAGGTTTCTCCTCCTGCAGGCCCTTTCTGAACAAATCTTCCTACAAGGAAGTAGGACATCATTTGCATCTCTCAGGGCTGGTAATCAGGAGATTACCTGAATCCAAGGCCACAGCAGGGAGCACACTGATTTACATAAGATTGAGGAAAACTCAAGGTGGAAGCTCAAGGTGAAGGAACCTAAGTTAGGGTCTCCTCAGCTCGCTCACACAGGCAAGCCCTCCTTCCTCATTTTAAGTAGTTTAAGCATTCAGAGTGCTGAATGGGCTGAAGTGTAAAATATTTAATCAAGTTCCTAATGGTATGCAATTATCATGCTGAAGAAAAGGGGATGGGTCACATTCTTTGCAGAACCCAAGAGTGCATGTTGCATTCTTTCTCTCACTCATAAATAAATAACTTTACTTTTCTAAAACATGTGGGTGATGCTTGTTGTGTGGGTGCTAACAGGCTGCCCTAGGAATGAGGGAATGATTGTGAACAATCACATTTCAGTCCTGTGAGGTGCTGAGTGCTCATACATACACAGCAAGGTCCGGTATTTCAGAGGCATTCAGACTTTGTGCTTCGTCGTGTAATAATCCTCTGGTTTATGCTAATCTATAATGCAAAGTCTGCTTCTCAAAAGTGCCCTTATGTGCTTAACATTTTTTTAATGCTTTTAAATAATATTATATTTAATAAGACTATTTAGGCACTTTAATTCCCTGTGCTTTCCAGAAAAAAACAAACTCATGAGTAGTTGCAGAGCCAGGCTTGAGAAAGGAAGGAAACAGAAGACTTTTCCTAGGAGCTCAGAGGGATGGTGCTGGGTTGGTGCAACCCAGGTTTGTGGCAACTTGATGGTGGCTCTGAAGGGAAGGTCTCACCCTGAAGTACCACAGGAGGGAGTTTTCTCTCAGAGCTTTTAATTGCTTTCTTTCCCAACTGAATCGTTGTCCTTTTAAGGAGGTTTGGGTGTGATATATTTTAGTTTAAGTTGACTTTGAGGTTAAAGGACCTCTTTCTGGCTCTAAGACTAGACTTACAGAAGGGCTGCAGTAGTTCAGAGCTTGCACAGGACTCAGTGTCTTGTCCTGCCTGTGAATGAGTGGCAACAGGAAAAGATTTTGGTTATGTCCATTTCCTTTTACTCTTTCATCAGACTGGAATGTTTGGCAATGCCTAAACCTAAGCACAGGGTAAAGGATGGGTCTGTATTTTCTACTGTATTTCATGTATCAGGTTACAAAGCCACAACTGCAATCTATGGGGTTGAGTAGTGTGTATAAATGAATATCAGTAAGATTGGGATGAGTTCAACTTTCTAGATTATTTATTTACAGTCATTGCATTTAATTTTTGGGCCAGGGTTCAGGCACAACCTTTTGTTCAAGGTTTCTCATCTTTCCACTTCAGTGGGTCGAAGTCCACTGTCCCAATGGCTGTAGGGTCTTGCCATTGATTTAGGATGTGGGTTTCAGTAGGTCACCAGAAACCTCTCTTTGTGGTGATTTCCTGTTGTCCCATTGATCCTTAACATGATGGAGGAGATCCAAGGAGCTGTGGCTTCCTCCAGAACCCCCACTACTCAGAGAAGGGAGTTATGAAGCAAAAAAACCACAGAACTCTTGTTCTTCCAACCTTGCAGAATGCTCTGTAAGCAAATACCAACACAAAATAATGTGAGGATTTTATACAATGCACATTTAAACCTCACATGACCACTGGAGATACTATGGATATACTAAGCCTGTAATATCACTTTCCAGTACTCCCCATGGGTATTTTTGCACCACTCCTTAGCTAATCTCAAGGAATTACCATTTGTGCTGAATCTCAGCATCAGCCTATGGAGGAAGCTCTGACATAGCTGAGCGTGTAGTGTGACATGTCTACATTTCTTCTAACAGCGATGATCCCATGTATGCAGCGTACACCAACAGCCCAGCTAACATCCCATGTCCCTGGTAGTCCTATTCCAGCTATCAACTCCACCCAGAGATGCTCCTGCATTGTTCATTCCCGTGGTTAGGACACAGCAGTGTCACTGATGGCTTTTCTGAGCATCTCCATCCCAAAGATCAACCTGGTGTTTTCAAAACGTTCCTTGCTTCTCGTTGTGAACAGATAAATTCTGT